>MU260933.1:85000-122500 GCA_020310875.1 Ceratopteris richardii | reverse complement strand
TTCTTTTGAGTTTATAGATCCATTTGGATCCAATTACCTTCATGGACTCTTTCTTTGGTACTAGTTCCCATGTGTCACTTTCTTTGAGTGCTTCAATCTCCTCATCCATAGCTTCCTTCCATTCTGTCTTAGTTTTTTCTTCTTCATATGATCCTGCTTCTTCAATTGACAAATCTTTGGAAAGATAAATAGAATGTTTAGTGAGAAGAGAGGTGTCATACCCATATCTGATAGGTTTTTTGCTCTCCCTTTGTGATCTTCTAATTGCTTCATTTCAAGATTCAGGTATGTCTTCAAGTTTCTTCATCTTGAGTTTGCCTTTGGACTTCCATGCCTTGAATTCTTCAAGATTGATAATTTCTTCATCATCTAAATTGGTGTCTTCATTTTGAGTAGGTTCCTCCTTAGCAAGACTTGGAAACTCCTCCTCCAAGTCATAGGGTAGTTTAACCTTCCTGCATTCATTCTCATACCAAGAGTCATTTTCATCAAAGACAACATCTCTAATAACTATGAATCCCTTATTTGAAGGGTTGTAGAACATGTACCCTTTTTGATTTATATCATATCCAATAAAGATACACTTCTCAGCCTTAGGGTCTATCTTACCTCTTATCTGAGAAGGAATGTGTACATATGCTACACATCCAAATATCCTGCAATGATCCAGTGAGGGTCTCTTACCATGCCATGCTTCATAAGGGGTCATCCCATCAGGGGATTTAGATGGAAACCTGTTTATGAGATAAGTGGCAGTAGATACACTCTCTGCCCATAAATAGTTAGGTAATTTTTTTTCATTCAACATTGAACTAGCTGTTTCAACAATCAATCTATTTCTTCTCTCAGCTACCCCATTCTGTTCAGGAGTATACCTTGTGGTGATTTCTCTCTTGATTTCTGTGTCTTGCAAGAATGCTTCATACTCATTTGAGAAGTACTCACCTCCTCCATCTGACCTTAGCCTCTTTATATTCTTCCCTGTATAATTCTCAACAAGTGCAAGATACTTTCTAAAACAGTTGAACACTTCATCTTTGTGCTTCATAAAGTACAATACAGTCCACCTGCTATAATCATCAATAAAAGATACATAGTACCTTGATCCTGAGATTGAGGGGTCTGTGCTTGGTCCCCATACATCTCTATGGACAAGTTCTAGGTAGTCCTCATGCATGTAGCCTTTCCTTGAGAAGGGTAACATGTGAGACTTCCCAAACTAACAAGCACCACATTTATAAATCATGTGTTGTTTGGAAACATTAGGTATTCCAATTACACATTGATCCCTGCATATTTGTTTCAAGGTTTTTTACCTACATGCCCTAATCTTTTATGCCAAATATCAAGCTCTGAAAGTTTTTTATCCTTATAATTGTAGAGTGCAATATTCTTTGTATCTTCTAGCTCAAAAGTAAAAAGTCTACCTATCTTTTCTCCTTTAGAAATTCTCTTGAACTTATGCTTGGGATCCTCCACAAATGCTCCAAATTGTTTGAATCTAACCTACAAAACTTTTTCCACAATATGTCCAACACTTATCAAGTTTTTTGTAATGGTTGGTACATATAGTACCCTACTCAACAAGTTTTGATTTCCATCACAATTCTTAACATTTCCAACTTTAACTACTGAGTGCTTGGTGTCATCACGTGTTGGTACGTGATGCTTACCTCTTGGTTCTTCAAGGTCAGAGAATAGAGCTACATTGCCAGCCACATGATTTAGGCATCCTGAGTCAATGTAGAAGAGATGATCATCATTTGTACCTGGTTTTGAAGTCATATTCATAATCAGAAGAGAATCATCTTGCTCTTCTATATAGTTGTTGTAATCCTTTCTAGATTTGAATCCTCCTTGGTAGTTGCCATTATAGTTGTTGTTGTAGTTGTTGTTGTATACTTGATGATGGTTGAACCTACCTCTTGATTGTGACTATCCACCTCTTTGATATCCTCTTCCTCTCTGATTCTTCTAATTCTTGAAACACTCATCTGTAGTATGATTTGATAAACCACAAATGCTGCATGATGAGGAGTTATAGGATCTCCCCCTACCTTGCTTCATGGAGAGTGTTAATCTGCAAAAGAACAAGCTATCCTTGATGTTAGGCCACCTCTACATCAAGAATAACTTTAAACTCCAACCAATTTTGGAAGACAAGCACCAAACTTTCAAGATTTTAACTAACTGTGAAGAAAGTCATTTCACAGAGTGTGCTGCACATTATTGACTCATTGATTAATTGTTTGTGTAAAGTTTCTGATGAAACTTTGTAGAATGTGTTGTCTAGAGTTTGCGCACCTCCTCCAAGCTAAAACACTTCAAAAGCTTAAGTAGATTATGAGAAATGATCTAAACAATCTACCTATGTCTGAAACTGCCTTCTTGTAGAGTCTCTCTGAATATTCTTCCTATTCAACACGTCATACATCTGATGGATGATACACACAATAGTCATCATCTATTCATCTCTTTTTCATCTATACTTCATCTCTCTCTCCTAATACGACCATCTACATGTATATATATATACATATAAGTATTGATTCGTCATTACTTCAAGTATATTGAAGTATTTACAAAACTAATGTACATATGTTTGAAGAACTTTTCTTCCTGAACTTTCACTTCACTTCATGAAGTTGGACGTCAATCTTTTTTTCATATCTTTATTTCTAGGCTTCATATAATCACCAACTGTTGATTGTCCTGCTCCAACAGTTCCCCCTCAATCATCAATTGTGATTACCTACATCTTCTTTATTCCTGCCATATCTTTAAATCTCTCCAACTTTGATCCATCCAAACTCTCTGTCATCATATCTGCAAGTTGATCTTTTGTAGGAGTATGCATAACTTCTATTTCTTTATCAACAAACTTCTCTCTCAAAAGATGATACTGAATCTCAATATGCTTAGTTCTAGCATGCAATATATGATTTTCTGCCAAATATAAAGAACTCATATTGTCTCCACAAATGATAGGAGTACTCTGAACAATATCAAAACTCTTCATATGAGTCTTTAACCATATTACTTCCTTTGCAGCTTCTACCATGCCTTTGTATTCTACTTCTGTAGATGATAAAGCAACTGTATGTTGCTTCTTGGAGCACCATGAAATTAGCTTATCTCCCACATAACACAAGTATCCATGTGTTGCTCTTCTATCATCCGAATTACCTGCCCAATGTGCATCACCGCATATTTTGACTCTTGTATCTGAAGTAAATCCATAGTACAAAGCTTCTTTAAGTGTGCCCTTGATGTACCTAAGTACTCTTTGTCCAAACTCTGATAAGGCTTCATATCTTAGAATTCTTCTCCTTCATATCTACTCAATCTATGATTCACCTCCATTGGAGTGGGTGCTATCCTGCAATCTTCCATTTTAAATTTGGTTAGTAAATTTTTCAGATACCTTTCTTGACTTACATATACTCCATGTTGAGTATATGAAATCTCCATTCCCAAAAAGAATGACAAATTTCCCAAATCATTGATTTTGAACGCTTTCCAAGAACTTTACAAGCCTATAATTCCATGCTCTTGGGGCCTGCTTCAACCCACACATAATTTGTTAAAAATGCATTCTTCACATCTAATTGAGATAATTTCCAACCTTTGCAAGCAGCAATTGCTAGATTCCTTATGGTTGTCATCTTTGCAACAGGACTATAAGTTTCATCATAGTCCCCAACATATGTCTGTGCATATCTCTTTACAAAAAGCCTAGCTTTGTACCTAGATACACTTCCATCTGCAAAACTTTTTGTTTTGTAGACCCATTTACATCCAATGATCTTCTGACTATTTGGTTTAGGAACCAAATCCCAAGTCTCATTTTCCATCAATGCATCATATTCCTCATGCATAGCTTTTTCCCAATTCTTCTTCCCTTTGGCTTCATTATATGTGGATGGATCTTCATCTGCTTTTAACATGTAAGCATAATCTTTAGTATTCAAGAATGAAGTATCATAGCTATACCTTGTAGGTTGCCATTTGTGCCTAGATGAGCTTCTGAGTTCTCCACTTCTTGAAGTTTCTGGTTCGTCACATTCTGGATCAAACCTTGGCACTTCTTCAACTTCAACCTGTACTTCATTGTTCTCCTCTTCATCAAATATTTGAACCTTTGATTTACCTTTCTTTTGATTCAAAACTTCTTCCCCATCTGCATGAACATTAAGTGTACCTGCATACCAAGTACCTCGCTCATCAAATGTAACATCCTTAGACACAAGGAATTGCTTTGTAGATGGACTCCCCAACCTATAACCCATTTGCTTGTCATCATAACCAATGAATACATACTTCTCTACTTTAGGTTCCAATTTATGCCTCAATTGAGATGGCACATATGCATATGCCAAACATCCAAATATTTTACACTGATCCAATATAGGTCTCTTACCCCACCAAGCTTCATATGGTGTCATACCCTGCAAGGCTTTACATGTTAACCTATTGACCAAATATGTGGCTGTGTTTATAGCCTCAGCCCACAAATAATTAGGAAAATTTTTCTCCTTCATCATTGATCTTGCAAACTCAACAAGAGTTCTATTTCTTCTCTCTACTACCCCATTTTGTTGAGGAGAGTACCTGCAAGTAACTTCTCTCTTTATACCTGCATCCCACAAATAATCAATGAACTCATTAGAGAAATACTCTCCCCCTCCATCTGACCTTAGCCTCTTCAATTTTTGACCTGTAATTCTTTCTTCATATACATGATAGTGTTTAAATGTATTAAACACTTCTGACTTGTCTTTGATCACATAAATTGTGATCCACCTAGTAGCATCATCAACATATATGACATAATATCTTGAACCATTTATACTGAAGTCTTTGGAAGGACCCCACACATCTGTATGTACCAATTCAACTCTTTTTTAATACATAAAACCATGTTTATTATATGATTGCTTATGAGCCTTACCTAACTGACATGCTTCACATCTGTATCTCATGTGTTGACCTGCAACATTAGGCAGTCGAAGCACTGAACCATTGTTAACCATTTCTTTGATAACTCTTTCATTAAAGTGTCCAAGTCTTTTATACCAAAGATCCAATTCAGACACCTTTTGCTCTCCATATGTAAACATAGCATGTCCAATATTACTTTGTATCTTTAATGTGAAGAGCCTTCCTTCCTTCTTTCCTGTAACAATCTGTTTATACCCTTGACTAGGGTCTTCAACATAAACTCCATCATTAGTGAACCTTACCTCATATCCTTTTTCCACAATTTGTCCTACACTAATCAAATTCTTTGGAATTGTAGGACCATACAGAACCTTACTCAAGATAGTACTTCCATCTTTGGCTTTAACTGAACCAATTGATTTTACTTTGTGCTTTGTATTATCACCTGTTTGAGCTCTGTGATTGATTGCCTTATGATCTAGATCAGTCATCAAAGCAATGTTTCCACTCAGATGAATGCTACATCCTGATTCAATATAAAATACTCTCATGTCTTCATGTGAAGCTTCACATGTTGCATTCATAATAAGAGTTGAATCTTCTTTTTGATTCTATGCATAATTATAGTAGGTGTTATTGTAGGATTGATTTTGGAAGTTTCTTCCTCCACTTCTTCCAAAAGAATTCCTACCATCTCTACCTCTGAAGTTTCCTCTCTGATATTTGCCACCTCTTCCTCTTTGATTAAAGTTTTGATTAAAATTACCATTGATTTGATTATTATGCCAACAATCATGAGATAGATGATTGGTCTTACCACATATCCAACAAGCTATGACATTATCTTTGTTATTTCTGCCTCTTCCTCTACTTCTGCCACTTCCTCTTCCTCTTAGGAAGTTTGCTTGACTTGGAGTACCTTCATCTTCAACTGATTGTTGCTTTCCTTTGCTAGCTTTCTTCTTGTCTTTAGAATACATTGCATGACCTGCACTCTTATCAACATCTCCTTTGATATCATTCTCAAAAGTTAGCATATGTCCTAACAATTGATTCAAATTAGGAGTGAAATGATCTAATGAAAGTTCTGCAGACAAAATAAAAGGCTTCCACTTCTCATCTCCTCTTAGCCCTGTGAGAATTTGTCTTACCAACTTATCTTCTTCAATATCTTCATCAACTGCACCTAAAGAATCAGCAATGTCTTTCATCTTTGTCACATAATCAGATATTGATTGTGAATCCTTCTTCTTGAATGTAGTAAACTCTGCCCATAATGAAGCTTTGCTTGATTTGGTTGTATTCTGAAAATGCTCTAAAGCATTCCATATGTCACTTGCACTTTCAAGTCCTATGATATGAGGAAGCAAATAATCAGTCACTACCATGTAGATTATGCTCCTTGCTTGAGCATCCTTCTTCATCCAAATCTTTATATCTGCAAGCTCCTCCCTAGTTTGAACACTAGGATGTTTGAACTCTGGCTTTTCTTCCTCTCATGCGATGTATCCCATCAGATCTTTGCTCATAAGATGAGCTTCCATTCTCATAGACCAAGCTGGATAGTTCTCTCTATCCAGCTTCTCAATTTGGAGACTATCTCCCATCCTTTCTTCACTTGTACTATCAAATCTTTAATCCTTATAAGGAATGAATGTACCTTAGCTTCGAATGTTGCTCCTTATCATCCTTTTGATAGCCTTTATGTGTCTTCCTTCGGTCTTTCTTCCACACTTTATACTTTTAAACCTTCAAGGTGTGAAATTTGTATATCTACAACAGTCGGGGTCTTCCTTTCCTCAATCTGATAAAAAACCTGCCCTGATACCACTGATGGAGATTGTTAATCTCCAAAAGAACAAGCTATCCTTGATGTTAGACCACCTCTATATCAAGAATAACTTTAAACTCCAACCAATTTTGAAAGACAAGCACCAAATTGTCAAGATTTTAACTAACTGTGAAGAAAGTCATTTCACAAAAAAGTCTACTACACATTATTGACTCATTGATTAATCACTTGTGTAAAGTGTCTGATGAAACTTTGTAGAATGTGTTGCCTAGGGTTTGCGCACCTCCTCTAAGTTAAAAAACTTCAAAAGCTTAAGCAGATTATGAGAAATAATATGAACAATCTACCTATGTCTAAAACTGCCTTCTTGTAGAGTCGACTTTGACACCTACAACTTCTAACACATGGTTCTCCCAAAATAGAACCCGTTTAAGCAAATGCTTTTAGCCATGGATGGCTTACCTTTCAACTTAGATTTTGACTCCTCATTTGTGTAAAACTTTACACTGTGCACTGAGAACCGACCATTTCTTTGACCATCAAAATTGTGCCTATTTGAGAAGGCACTCAACACTTTCTCGCATATAGATGTTCCTACACAAAATTCTCTCAGCCTCTTTGCAATTAGACTCTTAAACTTTAACCATAGATAGTTTAACTATGGAATTAGATGTGTACAAAATTTTTTTTGATGAGATCAAACACAAAAGGAGAAGTAGAGAAAAGATCGACGTGCAATTCTCTGAACATTCTTCCTATTCAACACTTCATACATCTGATGGATGGTACACACAATAATCATCATCTATTCATCTCTTTTTCATCTATACTTCATCTCTCTCTCTCTCTCTCCTAATACGACCATCTACACATATATATATATATATATATATATATATATATATATATATATATATATATATATATATATATATATATATATATATATATATATATATATATATATATATATATGTGTGTGTGTGTGTGTGTATATATATATATATATATATATATATATATATATATATATATATATATATATATATATATATATATATATATGAGTATTGATTCGTCATTACTTCAAGTATATTGAAGTATTTACAAAACTAATGTATATATGTTCGAAGAACATTTCTTCCTGAACTTTCACTTCACTTCATGAAGTTGGACTTCAATCTTTTCTTCATATCTTTATTTATAGGCTTCATATAATCACCAATTGTTGATTGTCCTACTCCAACATTGCTTACCTCCTTTGCCCCTTCCTCTTGATGATCTACCTCTCCTTGCATAGTTGGCTTGGGAGGTAGTGCCTTCATCCTCTCCTTTCTTGTTCTTGCCTTTATCTTTAGACTTACTTTTATCAATGTATAGGGCAGAGGAGCTATTACCTTTGGATGATTCTCCATTCTTGTTGAGCTTGGCTTCATGAGTGAATAATTGCCCCATGAGAGTGGTAAGATCTGGAATTTGGATGTCCATGTATAGGTCCATCGCAGTGGTGAAGCTTTCCCATTTGTCATCAGCTTTAATCCCATTGATCACTTTCCTTACTATCTGCTCGTCTTCAATCTCTTCTCCTATGCTTTCTAACTTATCTGCTACATCTTTAATCTTAGTCACATACTCTGAAATAGCCTGCTTAGGTTGCATCCTTAGTGTGGTGAATTCAATCCACAATTGGTTTTGTCTGGCCCTTGTGTTGGAAGAGAAATAGGATGACAAGGTTTCCCAGTCTCTTGGGATGTCTTACAATTTCTAATATGTGGCAAAAGAAAATCAAAGATGGAGTTGAGTAAGTAAGACCTTGCTAATGCATCCTGGGCACACCATGTGTTGAGCTTCTCATGTTCTTCCTTTGTTGGTAGTCCTCTGGTTTTGAATGAGGGCAATTCCTCATCTCCTGAGATGTATCCATAAAGACTCCTTCCTTGTAGATATGTCTTCATCCTTAGAGACCATGCGTGATAGTTGTTCCTGTCCAATTTATCAATAAATGAAGGAGAACCATCTCCCATTTTACCTTGTCTTTGCTCTGATACCCATGTTGGGAAGATGAATGATTACTTTAGGAAGATAAGTAGGTACTTCCAAATCCTGCTTTGTACTAGCCCTTTGTACCAGCACAGTAGGAATTGGAAAAATTCCTTTTAGAGGTTTCTAATTAGCTTAGCAAGCTAACTATTTCAAGTGAAATCACTTAAAAAGATTAACTATGCTCAAAGAAATTAATTTAGCAAGTAAACCTTTACCCACGATATTTTAGGACTATTGCATACTTCAACCAATGATCACCTCGACGGACTTTTCTCTAAAATGGCTGAATAGAAATCCTTCAAATCTTGATAGCATGTAGAAGACATTGCGTTGGTTCCAAGAAGCTATAGAGCTTTGAATTTGGTGGAGATTTGAGTGAGATACGATCTACACAAGTTGACTGACTTATAGAGACTATGACAGAGAGCTCAGAAATGAACAATGTGATTCTAATGTATTAATGAACAATGTTGTACAATGCCATAGGCATGATGATCATTGCCTAATGGTGGAGAAAGGTGTAGGTTACTGTGTAGGCCTCACACACACTCAAAAAGTACAATGAATAGCTCGGGATTGATGAGTCTTGTTCCGCGACTTTTTCTTAGAGGTTTATATAAGAGTTCACTTTCAATTTGAATTTTAATTCAAATTTTGGCTTCCTCTAAAAAATGATCCTCCATTATAGGAGATATTCCATCAATCAAACCTTCTAACATTTTACGAGATTTTTTTGGTAGGTGTTTACAAAGATTCCAAGTCAAGTATGACTTTTACACAAGGATAAAATGGTAAGTATCTACTAGCATTGATTCACATGTAGCTTCATATCTGTAGTGACTTCAAGCCAAATGTGTAGGCTTGTGAAATGCACCAACATACACACATGCATATGCATACACACATGCATATACATACACACATGCATATACATACACATGCATACACACACTTGTGCATATGCATACACACATGCAAATGCATATACACATGCATATGCATACACACATGCATATGCATACACACATACACATCCATATGCATACACACACATGCATATGCATACACACACACACCTGCATACACACTATGCGTACACACAAACATGCATATGCATACACACATACACATGCATATGCATACACACATACACATACACATGCATATGCATACACATGCATATGCATACACATGCATATGCATACACATGCATATGCATACACATGCATATGCATACACATGCATATGCATACACATGCATATGCATACACATGCATATGCATACACATGCATATGCATACAGACATATGCATGTACATACACATGCATATATATACACATGCATACACACATGCATATGCATATCCATACATTCATATGCATACACACATGCATATGGATATACACATGCATATGCATACAAATGCATATGCGTACACACACACATATGCATATGCATACACACACATGCACACACACTATGCATACACACACATGCATCTGCATACACACATGCATATGCATATAAATGCATATGCATACACACATACACGTGCATATGCATACACATGCATACACAAACACACATGCATATGCATACACACATGCATATGCATAAACACATGCATATGCATATACACATGCATATGCATACACACATACAGATGCATATGCATACTCACACTCGATATGCATACACACACACATGCATACACACTATGCATACACACACACATACACATGCATATGCATACACACATACACATACACATGCATATGCATACAAACATGTATATACATATACACATACATATGCATATGCCTAAACAAAAACATGCATACACACACATGCATATGCATACACACATGCATATGCATATACACATGCATATGCATATACACATGCATATGCATATACACATGCATATGCATATACACATGCATATGCATATACACATGCATATGCATACAAATGCATGCATGCATACAAATGCATATGCATACAAATGCATATGCATACAAATGCATATGCATACACACATACACACATACACACATACACATGCATATGCATACACACATGCATATGCATACACATACATGCATATACATACACACATGCATATCCATATACACCTGCATATGCACACACACACATGCATACACACTATGCATACACACACATGCATATGCATACACACATACACATGCATATACATACATATGCATATGCATACAAATGCAAATGCATACACACATACACATGCATATGCATACACACATGCATATGCATATACATACATGCATATGCATATACATACATGCATATGCATACATACATGCATATGCATACACACATGCATATCCATATACACATGCATATGCATACTGTAGCTCAAGCATAAGCACCACCTCCTTTACTTGTCAGTCCGCGGAGACGTGAGGACCGGTATGAAGACCACGAGCAAGTGAAGGCACAAGTGGGTGAGTGAAAGCACACAAACATGCACACACATACACACACACACGCGCACAAGGTAAGCTCAAAGAGAGGAACAATGGAAAGCTTTGATTGCAAAAGAGTTGTCTTAAAAAAGCTCTATTCTCTAACAAGCTAACCTCAAAAATGAGCTCTCTAGCTCTTTTTATAGTTTTTTGAGTAGTTTTGGCCCTGTCCAAACCTAGTGTCCTGCCTAGTTAAAAATTAGGTTCCAGGGCTAATTTGAGGGCTCAAACGAAGTCTAAAAATTATGAAAATTGGTACGATGTTACTTCTAACACTCCTCAAGCTCAAGGACTCCTCGGCTTGAACAAAATGGAGTTATAAAAATAGATAATGGTATTTACAATGGTTTTTAGTGATGAAAATCACTATTTTTGTAGGGGATTCTTTTGAAAATTTGACATACACTTCTCGGAGCTCCCTACTTGCTCTCTCTTCTTCTATGTCCACTTCTTTTATGTGCTTCCATGTTTTATGCTTGACCTTGAGTTCCAACACTCCCCCCCCTCTCAAGTCTGTCGTCCCTGACAGACCCTTGTTGTAATGGTTATTCTAGGTTGCTTTGAGAGGGAGTGTCCATTCGGATGAACCAGAGCTGTCTCTCTTCCAAATGTGGCAAGGTTGGTTCTTCGGTCCTTCATTTGTCACTGTGAGCCTTTGCAAGTTGTAGTCCCTTGGTATGTGCTTCAGCCTTGGATTCCAGCATGACTGTGTCGTTGTGAGTCTCCATTGATGACCTCAGATTGTCCAAGGATGATGTTCATAGTAGTCATGCCAAGTACTCATAGCCCCTAATGGATGATGATTAAGTGTGTTCGTGCATGGGTTGAGGAAAATATGTGCCTTGTGCACGGCCTTGTAATGTAGCCCTATGCATGCTTACTTGGAAAATGCATCAGAAGAAGTATGGTGCAAAAATTGGGGGTCTTGAGCTAAGTGCTCAAGGGTATGCCGACGAAGAGGTTTCCTAATCTATCATGGTGATGGTGTTGCCAAAGTAAAGATACTTACCATTGTGAAGGTTCGACCGATGTTCATCTCTTCGTGTTGTACACCCGGTATTTGTGATGGAACCTTGTCAATTAATGTCCGTGTTGATGGTCCACCGATGAATTTTTTTGAGCGCCTGGTCCTATCTCCTTCTTTCAAGCAACATTTGCCAAATACTGAGGAATTGAATTTCTTTATATTCCTTGGCAAAAAATATTGGGTAACTACACCAAGCTTAGTTTCACACATTCTCTTTAGCTCACCATAAGCAAAAGTCTTCTCACCCAGTATATAGACAAGAATTCTCAGGATAACAAACTACCTCTTGCAGATATCTCCCTGTAGATTATAGTACATGTAGTAGTTAAGCATCACTCAAGTTGCGGACCTTCAAGTTCTTCACAACTGCTAGCCAAGACACACTTCTATCCAAACTGATAAATGCCCAGTAATCAATAGTTCCATCTTCAACTAAGCATGTCTCATTCATGTTCCATGAGCGAAACCTGGGAACAAGTTCTGACTCTCTTTTTTTTTTTTTTTTGAAACAATGTCACACACAAGAAGACAGATGTTAGTATCAGAAAAAATAATTGACATATGTCAATGTGCTCTTGTGCATGGGACTCTTAGTTGTGTCTATGCACGGCCATGTAATGTGGCCCTATGTTAGTGCATACTTTGGAAATGCATGGCCTGAATGGTGCAAAAGACAGGGTTGTGCAGGGAGCACATGGTTGTCACTCATCGAGGCTTAATGTCATTTGCAGATATTGATGCCATTTTTCTTGGAGGTATCCATTGTATCTCGAGATGGTAGCTGATCATTCCTCCTTATAGGGATCCATTTGAGAACGGTCTTCGACTCTGTAGCAATCTCCTTTGATTGCTTCATGTTTGGATGGTTTCTTGAGGGTTTGATCCTTCGTGGTTGGCTCTTTGGTTCTGTGAGGCCTACCGGCGCTTTTGGCTTCCATACCCATGTTGGAAGTGATGGCTGGGTACAATCAGAAGATTAAGTTGGTGCTGCTAGACCTGCTTCACACCTGCCCTCTTTTCTCTTCAGATATGGTTAAGAGACTCCTTGAACTTCCAAATGACACCAAGAAACTATATATGTGCTTTACAAAATGATTGTGTAATGATCAAATCAAAACAGATGATTTTGAACCTTCACAACTCCAAAAAACTTTCTATTTCTGTATTGACACCTGCTCAGTCCTAAGCTCAGTGTGTCCAGCACACTTGCAATTGGTTTAATTCCTTCTGGGAGTATTAAATTAACTTAACAAGCTACCATTAGCAAGTTAAATCACTCCAAATAACAAACTATACACTGAGCATGATCTTTAGCAAAATCTGGGACACTCCCGATTTTTTAGGAACAACACAGAAATATACCAGTGATTACTTCGACAGCGATTTCTCCCAATTGGCTGCATATAATGATTTGAAATTTTGTAATGTTGTAGAATGCTTTGAGCTGGTTCCAATGAGCCCTGGATCATCAAATTTGGTTCAGTAGATCTTGAGATATGCTCCTCTGAAGCTGACAGACTTGAGGTGAATGACTCAGAAAAACACAGAGTTAAGAACTATGAGTATATGTATTGAATCTATCAAATATACATTCCCATTGGCATGTAAAGTGATGCCCAATGGTACTCAGAGGTGTAGGCTCAATAGTAGCTCTCACACACTCACTAATTTGCTTAGATTAGCCTCGGGAAGTGAGCTCTTTTGCCCGCGACTTTTACATTGACTTTATAGGAGTTTTTTAGTGAGTTTGAATTTCAAATTCAAATATAGGCTCCCTCAAATCTCTCAACTAATCACATGGAGATATTCTCTCCATTCATAACTTCTAATTTCCACGACTTTAGAATGTAGGTGAGATTACAAGAAGTCATATTGACTTTTTACATAAAGTAAAAAATGGGACTAAACATAGGCATGTGTTCATATGGTCTTCCTTTAAATGAAGTCTTCATGAATTACTCCAAGCTCTTGTGAAACCTTCAAGGTTGATATCCAATGCTTTTCAAGGTACAAGAAAAAGCCAAGTGTTAAGGCTTGTTTTGCACCAACAGCTCCCCCTCAAGCCAAACACTTGCTTGAGTCTTCATCTTTAGTCTTCAATGATATCCTGCAATCCTATCATTGATTTAAACCTGCATAGCTTGCTCCCATCCAAAGATTTTGTAAGCAAATCTGCACATTGAATATTAGTGGACACATATGATAATTGGATTTCCTTGCTAAGTAATTTCTCCCTCACATAGTGGTAATGCACCTCTATGTGTTTTGTCCTAGCATGATACACAGGATTAGCTGCTAGGTGAAGTGAACTTGTGTTATCTCCAAATATGATAGGTGGCCTTGTATATAGGCCCAATTCTGAGTATAGTAGCTTCAACCATATGGCTTCTTGAGTGGCATTGGCTAGTCCTCTGTATTCTGCCTCAGTAGATGATAGGGCTACTGTGGGTTGTTTCTTGGATGACCAAGAAATTGGTTTATCACCTGCAAAGCATATGTAACCAGATGTACTCCTTCTGTCATCCTTGCAACCTGCCCAATCTGCATCTGAGTATACCTTGATGTCAATGTCTGATGAATATGGATAATACAAACCATGATTTTGTGTTCCCTTTAGATACTTTACTATCTTCTTGGCTGCTTCCAAATGTGGTACTCTTGGCTTATGCATAAATTGGCTAAGTACACTAACACTATATGATATATCAATCCTGGTTAAGGTAGCATAATTGAGACTACCTACCAAACTTTGATAACCTGTAATATCCTTGAGTTCTTCTCCTTCATGTGCACTGAGTTTGTGGTTGACCTCCATAGGAATGTTTGAGACTTTAGCTTCCTGCAAATTAAACTTCTTGACCATGTCCTGAATGTACTTCTTCTGAGTAATGAATATACCTGAATTTGTGTAGACCAATTCAAGCCCTAGGAAGTACTTCAATAATCCAAGATCATTGATCTTGAATTCCTTCATCATTTGACCTTTGATGTGTCTAATTCCTTGAACATCATTTCCTGTAATAATGATGTCATCAACATAGACACACAAGTATATTACCTCTGAATTGTTCTTCTTTATAAACAATGAAGTATCTGCTTTACTCATCACAAATCCTTGATCCAAGAGATAGGTTGTCAACCTATAATTCCATGCTCTAGGTGCCTGCTTCAATCCATACAGAGCCTTCTTCAATTTACACACATAATTTACCTTTTTGGGATCCTCATATCCAGGTGGTTGTGACATGTAGACCTCTTCAGATATCCATCCATTCAAGAATGCATTCTTTACATCCAATTGGTACATGTTCCAATTCTTGGATGCAGCTACACTCACCATAATTCTGATAGTTGGCATCTTGGCCACAGGAGAAAATGTCTCCTCATAATCAATGCCTTGGGTTTGTGCAAAACCCTTGGCTACTAACCTAGCTTTGTACCTGCTTATTGTACCATCTGAGTTCCTTTTGAGTTTGTAGATCCATCTGGATCCTATCACCTTCATGGAGTCCTTCTTGGGTACCAAATCCCAAGTATCACTCTCCTTGAGAGCCTCCATTTCTTCATCCATTGCTTCCTTCCATTCTGGTTTAGTAATGGCTTCCTCAAATGTACCTGGTTCTTCACTTAAGATATCCTTTGCAAGATATACAGAGTGCTTGGTTACAAGTGAAGTATCATACCCATACCTAATTGGTTTCTTCTTTTCTCTTGAAGATCTCCTCATAGCTTGAGTTGAAGATTCTGGATTGTCTTCAAGTTGCTTCATCTTCATCTTCCCTTTGGATTTCCAAGCTTTGAATTCTTCAATGTTGATGGTGTCTTCATCATCTGAACTTGTGTCCTCATTCTCAGTTGGTTCTTGCCTGACAAGCTTTGGAAAGTCTTCTTCCATATCATAAGGTAGGCTAACTTTCCTGCACTCATTATCATACCATGAATCATTTTCATCAAAGATGACATCTCTGCTTACCTTGAAGCCTTTATTTGAGGGGTTATAGAACCTGTATCCTTTCTGATTCAAATCATAACCAATGAAAATACACTTTTCAGCCTTAGGGTCTAGCTTTCCCCTTACCTGTGAGGGAATATGCACATATGCAACACACCCAAAGATCTTGCAATGATCCAGAGATGGTCTCTTACCATGCCAAGCCTCATAGGGTGTCATTCCATCAAGTGTCTTTGATGGCAACCTGTTGATTAAGTATGTGGCAGTAGATACACTCTCTGCCCAAAGATAATTTGGTAATTTTTTCTCATTAAGCATAGACCTAGCTGTCTCCACAATGAGTCTATTCCTCCTTTCAGCTACCCCATTTTGTTCAGGTGAGTACCTTGTGGTAATCTCCCTTTTGATGCCTCTTTCCTGCAAGAACTCTTCAAAGTCATTGGAGAAGTATTCTCCACCACCATCTGACCTTAGCCTCTTCAAATGTCTACCTGTTTGATTCTCAATTAATGCAAGATATCTTTTGAAACAATTAAATACTTCATCTTTATGTTTCATGAAGTACAGGACAGTCCATCTGCTATAATCATCTATAAAAGATACATAGTACCTTGATCCAGATATGGATGGCTCCTTGCTTGGTCCCCAAACATCTGTATGCACCAATTCCAAGTAGTCTTCATGCATAAAACCTTTTTTGGTATATGGCAATCTGTGTGACTTACCAAACTGACAAGCCTCACACTTGTATATCATGTGTTGCTTGGATACATTAGGTATCCCAAGCACACATTGATCTCTACTCATTTGTTTTATGGTCCTTTCTCTAATGTGACCTAATCTTTTGTGCCACATCTCCAATTCTGATAGAGTTTGGTCCTTGTAGTTGTATAATGCAATGTTCTTAGTATCCTCAAGTTCAAAGGTAAATAACCTACCTGATTTCTCTCCCTTGGCTATCCTTCTGAATCTATGTCTTGGATCCTCCACATATGCACCATGTTGAGTGAACCTGACCTGTAGACCTTTTTCAACAATCTGACCTACACTCATCAGATTCTTGGTGATTGTTGGAACATACAATACTCTGCTTAGCAAATTCTGATTACCATCACTTGTTTTAACATTACCTACTTTAACCACTGAATGTTTAGTGTCATCACCTGTCTGCACTTGGTGCTTGCCTTTAGGTTCTTCCAAATCAGAGAGTAAGGCAACATTCCCAGCTACATGGTTAGAGCAACCTGAGTCAATATAGAACAAATGATCATCATTGATACCTGATTTAGATGTCATGTTCATAATCAACAAGGAATCATCTTGATCCTCTGCATAATTATTGTAATCCTTTCTGTTCCTGTATCCTCCTTGATAATTGCCATTGTGATTGTAGCTATTGTTGTAGTTATTGTTGTAATTATTGTTGTAGCCATGGTAGCCTTGAGATTGATTGAATCTGCCTCTGCCTTGGGAGTATCCTCCTCTTTGGTGACCTCTTCCTCTTTGGTTCTTGTAATTTTTGTAGCATTCATCTGTAGTATGGTTAGACAAGCCACAAATATTGCATGGAGATTGATTATAGGGTCTCCCCCTACCTAACTTACCTCCTCTGCCCCTACCTCTAGATGATCTACCTCTACCTGCATAGTTTGCTTGGGAGGTGGATCCTTCCTCATCAACCTTCTTGCTTTTACCCTTGTCTTTAGATTTCTTATCAGTATATAGGGCAGAGGGATTGTTACCTTTTGATTGCTCTCCATTCTTTGTGATCTTTGTTTCATGTGTAAAGAGTTGTCCAATCAGAGTTGTTAGATCAGGTGCTTGGATGTCCATGTACAAGTCCATTGCAGTGGTAAAGCTCTCCCACTTGTCATCTGCTTTGAGTCCATTGATCACTTGTCTGACTATTTGCTCTTCTTCAATTTCTTCTCCAACACTTGCAAGTTGATCTGCAATATCTTTGACTTTGGTGACAAAATCTGAGACACATTGTTTTGATTGCTTCCTAAGAGTTGTAAACTCAATCCATAGCTGATTCTTTCTAGCCCTTGTGCTTGATGAGAAGTATGTTGACAAGGTTTCCCAAGTCTCTTGGGAAGTCTTACAGTTCCTTACATGAGGTAGAAGGAAATCAGAGATAGAGTTTAGAAGATATGACCTTTCCAAAGCATCTTTAGCACACCATTGGTTGAGTCTCTCATGTTCATCCTTTGTAGGTAGGCCTCTGGTTTTGAATGAAGGCAACTCCTCATCTCCTGATATGTATCCATACAAGCTTCTCCCTTGTAGATAGGTCTTCATTCTCAATGACCAAGCCTGGTAGTTATTTCTATCCAATTTGTCAATGAAGGAAGGGAAACCATCACCCATGATTACCTTATTTTGCTCTGATACCACTGTTGGAAGTGATGGCTGGGTACAATCAGAAGATTAAGTTGGTGCTGCTAGACCTGCTTCACACCTGCCCTCTTTTCTCTTCAGATATGGTTAAGAGACTCCTTGAACTTCCAAATGACACCAAGAAACTATATATGTGCTTTACAAAATGATTGTGTAATGATCAAATCAAAACAGATGATTTTGAACCTTCACAACTCCAAAAAACTTTCTATTTCTGTATTGACACCTGCTCAGTCCTAAGCTCAGTGTGTCCAGCACACTTGCAATTGGTTTAATTCCTTCTGGGAGTATTAAATTAACTTAACAAGCTACCATTAGCAAGTTAAATCACTCCAAATAACAAACTATACACTGAGCATGATCTTTAGCAAAATCTGGGACACTCCCAATTTTTTAGGAACAACACAGAAATATACGAGTGATTACGTCGACAGCGATTTCTCCCAATTGGCTGCATATAATGATTTGAAATTTTGTAATGTTGTAGAATGCTTTGAGCTGGTTCCAATGAGCCCTGGATCATCAAATTTGGTTCAGTAGATCTTGAGATATGCTCCTCTGAAGCTGACAGACTTGAGGTGAATGACTCAAAAAAACACAGAGTTAAGAACTATGAGTATATGTATTGAATCTATCAAATATACATTCCCATTGGCATGTAAAGTGATGCCCAATGGTACTCAGAGGTGTAGGCTCAATAGTAGCTCTCACACACTCACTAATTTGCTTAGATTAGCCTCGGGAAGTGAGCTCTTTTGCCCGCGACTTTTACATTGACTTTATAGGAGTTTTTTAGTGAGTTTGAATTTCAAATTCAAATATAGGCTCCCTCAAATCTCTCAACTAATCACATGGAGATATTCTCTCCATTCATAACTTCTAATTTCCACGACTTTAGAATGTAGGTGAGATTACAAGAAGTCATATTGACTTTTTACATAAAGTAAAAAATGGGACTAAACATAGGCATGTGTTCATATGGTCTTCCTTTAAATGAAGTCTTCATGAATTACTCCAAGCTCTTGTGAAACCTTCAAGGTTGATATCCAATGCTTTTCAAGGTACAAGACAAAGCCAAGTGTTAAGGCTTGTTTTGCACCAACAACCCATACCTATGTGGCTGGTCGCTTGACTCGCATTGAAGAGGTTACTTGGTCTACTGTTGTTCTTGGTGTTTGGTTCTGACCTTTGCCTCGCCTTGGCTTCTTTGTTGAGACTTTTCGCGTATGGGAGAGCATAGGTTGTTGTGGACGTAAGAGCTTCCTGGGTACCCACATGTGTAATTGCCCTTGTTGAGCTGCAACTAATTACTTAGGTATCCAAATTTGTCGGAGATCTTGTGGTTGAGCTTGTCTGATCTTCTTCCTTTGTCTTCTGGCCTGGTTTACTTGCTTGGATGGGCTTTGTGGGGCCAAGGGTGATGGCTACTCTCCTTTTCGTATCCAGATCTGCTTCATGCCCAACACTACTTTTCTTTGGAAATCTCATTGTCTATTTGATATAGCAGTGGTCCTGTTCTGTTGTGCTTGCCTTGTTGGTTGAGTTGTAGTGGCGGCATTAGTCCTTGCACTAGAGGAGGAGTCTGCTTGTCTTTGAGCCTGTTCTTCCATGATTGAGTTCTCCTACGACATAGATCTTTTGACGCATACAACATCTCTTTTGCTAAGATTAGTCCTAGGAGAACTGCAAGATGTGACATCTGGATTTGTGAGTATGCCATTTTCTAGTTCTAATGTAAAGCATTGTCCCTGGACCCAAACTTGAAGAACTTGACTTCTTAGGTTCAAGTTGACTGCATTGTCATAAATCCAATCTTGTCCTAAGACAAGTGGTTCTGTAAGGTTCTCATCTTGACCCACTAGCGCTTTGACTTCCATTGGAACATCTTGAAGGTAGATGGGAAGTTCCACCTCGCCCAAACAAGGGGTTTCCACACCTCCCAATCCTATGAGATAAGCTTCTATGGGATTGATGTTCAACTGCAAGTCTTGGCAGTAGGAAAGTCTCACTGCACTACTTGTTGCACCTGATTCAATCAATGCTTTCACAGTCCTTGCACCCTTCCCTTGTCCTATCTCTATGGTCACAAAGGGTCTTCGGTCAATGACTTGAGAAGTCGCTATGCCTGATTTTTGGCACATATCCATGTGATATTTTGGGGCTTTTGAGTTGACATCTAGGCCTAGTCGCCTTAACATATTTCGCCTAATACGCTCTCTGGCCTCTGCCTGTGCTTCTTCTCTCACTCTTAACTCTTCTTCTTTTCACTTCTTAGCCGTGTTGAGTCTCGTAAGCATATCCTCTATAAGAGGTTCTTGGTATAACTTGACTCTACATCCACTAATATAGTTTGGCAAGATATCTCCTTCTAGAGTGGCCAACTGAACTACACCACTAGTGGAAATTCTATTAATGATCATGGGTCCGTATCCTCTTTTTTCCAACTTACGGGCATGTTTCTTTAGTGTGTAAACACACACTAGATCTCCCTCTTTCAGTCCCTTATCCTTGATGTGTGCATCAAAGTATGCCTTTTGCCTTTTCTTTGCAGCATAGATACCTGCTGCCGCTCGTAGCCTCGTCTCACCTAAGCGTTCTAGGTCAAAGATCCTAGAGGACAATTCATGTCCATTCCACTCATGCTCTTGTTCTACTTTTAAAGCTGGATTAAGAAATCTAATGGTAGCACAGCATTCTGGCCAAAGACCATCTGAAATGGGATGGCATTGAGTACCGTTTTGTAGGCAACTCGGTAAGCCCAAACAGCATG
The DNA here is from genome assembly GCA_020310875.1 of Ceratopteris richardii. NCBI lineage: Eukaryota > Viridiplantae > Streptophyta > Polypodiopsida > Polypodiales > Pteridaceae > Ceratopteris > Ceratopteris richardii. The sequence goes on along the minus strand of MU260933.1, from coordinate 101,070 downwards.
ATGAAGCTGTTTATCCCAATCAGAGCGTTTATTATTCACTAATTTTTTCAACACATTACATAGGATCTTATTCGTGCTCTCGGCTTGTCCGTTAGCTTGTGGATGATAGGGGGCAGACTTCTTATGTATCACCAAGAATTCTTTGAGAAGATTTTCAATGACTTCATTCAAGAAGTGTGTACCTCTATCACTTACTAACTCTATCGGTAATCCATATCTCGTGAACACATTCTCAAATAAGAACTTAGCCGTTGTCTGAGCATCATTCTTTGTTGTGGCTTTCACTTCTACCCACTTGGTAAGGTAATCTGTGGCTATAATAATGTACTCTACATGTGAGTTTCTAGCTGGGGGGTTAATAGGACCTACAAAGTCTATACCCCATTTCAAGAATGCACGTCCTCCCATCATTGGCCTCAAAGGCATCTCGTCTTTTCTAACTGGATATTGTGCACGTTGGCATGTGTCACATTTCTTCACATAGGTGTGAGCATCCATATGAAGAGTGGGCCATACAAAGTCCTGAGAATAGGATGTTCTTGATCACTCGGTCACGACCAAAATGTCCCCCTGCAACACCACTGTGTGGAGTCTCTAAGACCTTTAAATAGTCTGATTCATGAACGCACAAACTTGAGTAACCATCTTTGCCTCTTTGGTATAGGTTGTCTCCTACTAAGGCATAGCCTTGAGCCTCTTGCTCCATGCTTCGTCTTCTTGCTAGGCTAGCCTCTTTGGGTAATCTTCCTAACCTCATAAACTCTACCAATGGAGCACTCCAATATGGAATTACTGACACTTGATAAAGGGTCCCATGCTCCACTAGTGGTCTCTCTCTACACATTGGACAATTCTTAATCCACTCATGTATTTCTTTGTCCATGCTAGGCCAATACACTCCTAAACGTTTCAGATTTGTAATGTGCGTTGTTTAGAATAATGATTTCCTAGCAATCCTTCATGAGCTTGTTGCAACCAACTACTATGTTCATCGTCCTCAACACAACAAGCCAATACACCCTCAGTGTCTTGTTTGTAAATGCTTCCTGCCAATATGTGGTATTTTTGTGATTTTACAATTTCTTCTTGCGATGTTTTCACATTCTTATTTGCAGGGCCGAAGGTTAGGACTGGTACCAAATTATTTGCCCATTTAGGAACAACTTCTAAATTGAACAGATAAGCATCGGATAATTCATCAGACACTCCTTGTGGTGACTCTCCTGAAGTGATGTGAGAAAGGTGGTCTGCCCGAAGGTCGGTTTTACCTTTCCTGACAACAACTTCAAAGTCATACTCCATTAGTAAGAGGAACCATCTTACTAAGCATCCAGTATTGCAAGGTTTATCGAAAAAATATAACAAACCTTGATGATCAGTGAAAAACTTGAACTTGTTGGCCAATAAATAGTGTCTAAACTTCTTCACAGCATATACCATGCCTAACCCTTCTCGCTCGGTTGTGGTATAATTTCTTTCGGCTGGGTTTAGTAGTCTACTAGCATATGCTATGGGCAAATCAAAATTCCCTTCACCTGTGGGTTGTGCTAGCACACATCCTATGGCATGATTGGATGCATCCACATGGATATGGAATGGCTTATTCCAATCAGGAGTGGTCAGTATTGGTGCTGTGCACAAACGTTTCTTCAGTTCATTGAAAGAATTCTCGCATTCATCATTCCACTCAAAATTAGACAACAAGGCATAAAGAGGTCTAGCGATGATTGTGTACATGTGGATAAACCTACGGTAATATCCACAATGGCCCATAAAGGCTTGTACCTCTTTGACATTCCTCAGCCTTGGCAGCTCCGCTATGGCTCGTACCTTATCTTCATCTGTTGAGATTCCATTCTTAGAAACAATATGACCTAAGATTTTACCTTGACGCACCATGAACACATACTTTTCTGGGTTCAGACACACTCGATTTTCTCTACACTTGTTGAAGATCTATCTGAGCTCAGGGATGTGGTATCTTCTTTCTTGGGAATGAGCACATAAATCTTCCACATACACTTCGAAGCTCTTTCGCAAGAACTCTTTGAAGACATGACACATGAGCCTTTGGAATGTTGCAGGTGCATTGGTGAGCCCAAATGGTATCACACGAAATGCAAAGATTCCCCACTCTATGGCAAAAGTTGTTTTGTGTTGATCTTCTGAGGCAATAGCTACTTGATTGTAACTTGAAAATCCATCAAGGAAGCTATAAACTTCCTTGCCTGCAACACGCTCCAATAGGTGTTCCGTGATTGGAAGCAGATAACTATCTCTGATCGTAGCGGCATTAACTTTTTTAAGGTTAATACACACTCACAACTTCCCGTTCTTCTTGGGCACCACTACGATGGGTGACACCCATTCAGTATGCTCAATTTCATAGATGAATCCAGCTTCAATCAGCCTAGCAATTTCTTCTTTTATTTTGGCTACATATGTATCATTATATGTGTAGGGCTTCTGTTTGGTGGGCTTGGCATCAGTAGTCATGGGGATAGTATGAGAGCAAATTCTTGGAGCTACCCCTTTCAAGTCTCTATAGTGCCACGCAAACACATCCCTATATTCCCTTAATAGAGCTACGAGCTCCATTTCTTCTCTTGCACTTAGGTCATCTCCTATATATGTGCATCTCTCTTTGTTCTCTTCGATGTTCACTACAATCTTCTTGTCTTTTCTTTATTATCATATGATTCTCCTATGATGGCCTCTCTCTTAGGCATTCGTACCAAAATTTTGCGGTCGTCAACTTCATATTTCTTGAAGTTTTCTGGTACTTCAAACAATGATTCCTCCTCTCCTTGTTTCACTGCTTTTCTTTTCTTTTTCTTTTGACTGCTCTCACTTCCATCCTTTGAATTTACTGTTGGAAGTGATGGCTGGGTACAATCAGAAGATTAAGTTGGTGCTGCTAGACCTGCTTCACACCTGCCCTCTTTTCTCTTCAGATATGGTTAAGAGACTCCTTGAACTTCCAAATGACACCAAGAAACTATATATGTGCTTTACAAAATGATTGTGTAATGATCAAATCAAAACAGATGATTTTGAACCTTCACAACTCCAAAAAACTTTCTATTTCTGTATTGACACCTGCTCAGTCCTAAGCTCAGTGTGTCCAGCACACTTGCAATTGGTTTAATTCCTTCTGGGAGTATTAAATTAACTTAACAAGCTACCATTAGCAAGTTAAATCACTCCAAATAACAAACTATACACTGAGCATGATCTTTAGCAAAATCTGGGACACTCCCGATTTTTTAGGAACAACACAGAAATATACCAGTGATTACTTCGACAGCGATTTCTCCCAATTGGCTGCATATAATGATTTGAAATTTTGTAATGTTGTAGAATGCTTTGAGCTGGTTCCAATGAGCCCTGGATCATCAAATTTGGTTCAGTAGATCTTGAGATATGCTCCTCTGAAGCTGACAGACTTGAGGTGAATGACTCAGAAAAACACAGAGTTAAGAACTATGAGTATATGTATTGAATCTATCAAATATACATTCCCATTGGCATGTAAAGTGATGCCCAATGGTACTCAGAGGTGTAGGCTCAATAGTAGCTCTCACACACTCACTAATTTGCTTAGATTAGCCTCGGGAAGTGAGCTCTTTTGCCCGCGACTTTTACATTGACTTTATAGGAGTTTTTTAGTGAGTTTGAATTTCAAATTCAAATATAGGCTCCCTCAAATCTCTCAACTAATCACATGGAGATATTCTCTCCATTCATAACTTCTAATTTCCACGACTTTAGAATGTAGGTGAGATTACAAGAAGTCATATTGACTTTTTACATAAAGTAAAAAATGGGACTAAACATAGGCATGTGTTCATATGGTCTTCCTTTAAATGAAGTCTTCATGAATTACTCCAAGCTCTTGTGAAACCTTCAAGGTTGATATCCAATGCTTTTCAAGGTACAAGACAAAGCCAAGTGTTAAGGCTTGTTTTGCACCAACAGCTCCCCCTCAAGCCAAACACTTGCTTGAGTCTTCATCTTTAGTCTTCAATGATATCCTGCAATCCTATCATTGATTTAAACCTGCATAGCTTGCTCCCATCCAAAGATTTTGTAAGCAAATCTGCACATTGAATATTAGTGGACACATATGATAATTGGATTTCCTTGCTAAGTAATTTCTCCCTCACATAGTGGTAATGCACCTCTATGTGTTTTGTCCTAGCATGATACACAGGATTAGCTGCTAGGTGAAGTGAACTTGTGTTATCTCTAAATATGATAGGTGGCCTTGTATATAGGCCCAATTCTGAGTATAGTAGCTTCAACCATATGGCTTCTTGAGTGGCATTGGCTAGTCCTCTGTATTCTGCCTCAGTAGATGATAGGGCTACTGTGGGTTGTTTCTTGGATGACCAAGAAATTGGTTTATCACCTGCAAAGCATATGTAACCAGATGTACTCCTTCTGTCATCCTTGCAACCTGCCCAATCTGCATCTGAGTATACCTTGATGTCAATGTCTGATGAATATGGATAATACAAACCATGATTTTGTGTTCCCTTTAGATACTTTACTATCTTCTTGGCTGCTTCCAAATGTGGTACTCTTGGCTTATGCATAAATTGGCTAAGTACACTAACACTATATGATATATCAATCCTGGTTAAGGTAGCATAATTGAGACTACCTACCAAACTTTGATAACCTGTAATATCCTTGAGTTCTTCTCCTTCATGTGCACTGAGTTTGTGGTTGACCTCCATAGGAATGTTTGAGACTTTAGCTTCCTGCAAATTAAACTTCTTGACCATGTCCTGAATGTACTTCTTCTGAGTAATGAATATACCTGAATTTGTGTAGACCAATTCAAGCCCTAGGAAGTACTTCAATAATCCAAGATCATTGATCTTGAATTCCTTCATCATTTGACCTTTGATGTGTCTAATTCCTTGAACATCATTTCCTGTAATAATGATGTCATCAACATAGACACACAAGTATATTACCTCTGAATTGTTCTTCTTTATAAACAATGAAGTATCTGCTTTACTCATCACAAATCCTTGATCCAAGAGATAGGTTGTCAACCTATAATTCCATGCTCTAGGTGCCTGCTTCAATCCATACAGAGCCTTCTTCAATTTACACACATAATTTACCTTTTTGGGATCCTCATATCCAGGTGGTTGTGACATGTAGACCTCTTCAGATATCCATCCATTCAAGAATGCATTCTTTACATCCAATTGGTACATGTTCCAATTCTTGGATGCAGCTACACTCACCATAATTCTGATAGTTGGCATCTTGGCCACAGGAGAAAATGTCTCCTCATAATCAATGCCTTGGGTTTGTGCAAAACCCTTGGCTACTAACCTAGCTTTGTACCTGCTTATTGTACCATCTGAGTTCCTTTTGAGTTTGTAGATCCATCTGGATCCTATCACCTTCATGGAGTCCTTCTTGGGTACCAAATCCCAAGTATCACTCTCCTTGAGAGCCTCCATTTCTTCATCCATTGCTTCCTTCCATTCTGGTTTAGTAATGGCTTCCTCAAATGTACCTGGTTCTTCACTTAAGATATCCTTTGCAAGATATACAGAGTGCTTGGTTACAAGTGAAGTATCATACCCATACCTAATTGGTTTCTTCTTTTCTCTTGAAGATCTCCTCATAGCTTGAGTTGAAGATTCTGGATTGTCTTCAAGTTGCTTCATCTTCATCTTCCCTTTGGATTTCCAAGCTTTGAATTCTTCAATGTTGATGGTGTCTTCATCATCTGAACTTGTGTCCTCATTCTCAGTTGGTTCTTGCCTGACAAGCTTTGGAAAGTCTTCTTCCATATCATAAGGTAGGCTAACTTTCCTGCACTCATTATCATACCATGAATCATTTTCATCAAAGATGACATCTCTGCTTACCTTGAAGCCTTTATTTGAGGGGTTATAGAACCTGTATCCTTTCTGATTCAAATCATAACCAATGAAAATACACTTTTCAGCCTTAGGGTCTAGCTTTCCCCTTACCTGTGAGGGAATATGCACATATGCAACACACCCAAAGATCTTGCAATGATCCAGAGATGGTCTCTTACCATGCCAAGCCTCATAGGGTGTCATTCCATCAAGTGTCTTTGATGGCAACCTGTTGATTAAGTATGTGGCAGTAGATACACTCTCTGCCCAAAGATAATTTGGTAATTTTTTCTCATTAAGCATAGACCTAGCTGTCTCCACAATGAGTCTATTCCTCCTTTCAGCTACCCCATTTTGTTCAGGTGAGTACCTTGTGGTAATCTCCCTTTTGATGCCTCTTTCCTGCAAGAACTCTTCAAAGTCATTGGAGAAGTATTCTCCACCACCATCTGACCTTAGCCTCTTCAAATGTCTACCTGTTTGATTCTCAATTAATGCAAGATATCTTTTGAAACAATTAAATACTTCATCTTTATGTTTCATGAAGTACAGGACAGTCCATCTGCTATAATCATCTATAAAAGATACATAGTACCTTGATCCAGATATGGATGGCTCCTTGCTTGGTCCCCAAACATCTGTATGCACCAATTCCAAGTAGTCTTCATGCATAAAACCTTTTTTGGTATATGGCAATCTGTGTGACTTACCAAACTGACAAGCCTCACACTTGTATATCATGTGTTGCTTGGATACATTAGGTATCCCAAGCACACATTGATCTCTACTCATTTGTTTTATGGTCCTTTCTCCAATGTGACCTAATCTTTTGTGCCACATCTCCAATTCTGATAGAGTTTGGTCCTTGTAGTTGTATAATGCAATGTTCTTAGTATCCTCAAGTTCAAAGGTAAATAACCTACCTGATTTCTCTCCCTTGGCTATCCTTCTGAATCTATGTCTTGGATCCTCCACATATGCACCATGTTGAGTGAACCTGACCTGTAGACCTTTTTCAACAATCTGACCTACACTCATCAGATTCTTGGTGATTGTTGGAACATACAATACTCTGCTTAGCAAATTCTGATTACCATCACTTGTTTTAACATTACCTACTTTAACCACTGAATGTTTAGTGTCATCACCTGTCTGCACTTGGTGCTTGCCTTTAGGTTCTTCCAAATCAGAGAGTAAGGCAACATTCCCAGCTACATGGTTAGAGCAACCTGAGTCAATATAGAACAAATGATCATCATTGATACCTGATTTAGATGTCATGTTCATAATCAACAAGGAATCATCTTGATCCTCTGCATAATTATTGTAATCCTTTCTGTTCCTGTATCCTCCTTGATAATTGCCATTGTGATTGTAGCTATTGTTGTAGTTATTGTTGTAATTATTGTTGTAGCCATGGTAGCCTTGAGATTGATTGAATCTGCCTCTGCCTTGGGAGTATCCTCCTCTTTGGTGACCTCTTCCTCTTTGGTTCTTGTAATTTTTGTAGCATTCATCTGTAGTATGGTTAGACAAGCCACAAATATTGCATGGAGATTGATTATAGGGTCTCCCCCTACCTGACTTACCTCCTCTGCCCCTACCTCTAGATGATCTACCTCTCCCTGCATAGTTTGCTTGGGAGGTGGATCCTTCCTCATCAACCTTCTTGCTTTTACCCTTGTCTTTAGATTTCTTATCAGTATATAGGGCAGAGGGATTGTTACCTTTTGATTGCTCTCCATTCTTTGTGATCTTTGTTTCATGTGTAAAGAGTTGTCCAATCAGAGTTGTTAGATCAGGTGCTTGGATGTCCATGTACAAGTCCATTGCAGTGGTAAAGCTCTCCCACTTGTCATCTGCTTTGAGTCCATTGATCACTTGTCTGACTATTTGCTCTTCTTCAATTTCTTCTCCAACACTTGCAAGTTGATCTGCAATATCTTTGACTTTGGTGACAAAATCTGAGACACATTGTTTTGATTGCTTCCTAAGAGTTGTAAACTCAATCCATAGCTGATTCTTTCTAGCCCTTGTGCTTGATGAGAAGTATGTTGACAAGGTTTCCCAAGTCTCTTGGGAAGTCTTACAGTTCCTTACATGAGGTAGAAGGAAATCAGAGATAGAGTTTAGAAGATATGACCTTGCCAAAGCATCTTTAGCACACCATTGGTTGAGTCTCTCATGTTCATCCTTTGTAGGTAGGCCTCTGGTTTTGAATGAAGGCAACTCCTCATCTCCTGATATGTATCCATACAAGCTTCTCCCTTGTAGATAGGTCTTCATTCTCAATGACCAAGCCTGGTAGTTATTTCTATCCAATTTGTCAATGAAGGAAGGGAAACCATCACCCATGATTACCTTATTTTGCTCTGATACCACTGTTGGAAGTGATGGCTGGGTACAATCAGAAGATTAAGTTGGTGCTGCTAGACCTGCTTCACACCTGCCCTCTTTTCTCTTCAGATATGGTTAAGAGACTCCTTGAACTTCCAAATGACACCAAGAAACTATATATGTGCTTTACAAAATGATTGTGTAATGATCAAATCAAAACAGATGATTTTGAACCTTCACAACTCCAAAAAACTTTCTATTTCTGTATTGACACCTGCTCAGTCCTAAGCTCAGTGTGTCCAGCACACTTGCAATTGGTTTAATTCCTTCTGGGAGTATTAAATTAACTTAACAAGCTACCATTAGCAAGTTAAATCACTCCAAATAACAAACTATACACTGAGCATGATCTTTAGCAAAATCTGGGACACTCCCAATTTTTTAGGAACAACACAGAAATATACCAGTGATTACTTCGACAGCGATTTCTCCCAATTGGCTGCATATAATGATTTGAAATTTTGTAATGTTGTAGAATGCTTTGAGCTGGTTCCAATGAGCCCTGGAGCATCAAATTTGGTTCAGTAGATCTTGAGATATGCTCCTCTGAAGCTGACAGACTTGAGGTGAATGACTCAGAAAAACACAGAGTTAAGAACTATGAGTATATGTATTGAATCTATCAAATATACATTCCCATTGGCATGTAAAGTGATGCCCAATGGTACTCAGAGGTGTAGGCTCAATAGTAGCTCTCACACACTCACTAATTTGCTTAGATTAGCCTCGGGAAGTGAGCTCTTTTGCCCGCGACTTTTACATTGACTTTATAGGAGTTTTTTAGTGAGTTTGAATTTCAAATTCAAATATAGGCTCCCTCAAATCTCTCAACTAATCACATGGAGATATTCTCTCCATTCATAACTTCTAATTTCCACGACTTTAGAATGTAGGTGAGATTACAAGAAGTCATATTGACTTTTTACATAAAGTAAAAAATGGGACTAAACATAGGCATGTGTTCATATGGTCTTCCTTTAAATGAAGTCTTCATGAATTACTCCAAGCTCTTGTGAAACCTTCAAGGTTGATATCCAATGCTTTTCAAGGTACAAGACAAAGCCAAGTGTTAAGGCTTGTTTTGCACCAACATTTACCGTTTTAATACTTGTGAGAGGTTCTTCTTCTTTCTGGGTGAACACTCCTATATCTTCTAGATAGTGCTACTCTGAGTTAAAGCAACTATCCATCACGATGGACTCTATATCATCGTCATTCTCTTCTTCTTCTATGACATCACTAGTGTCACATTCTTCTAGCAGGGGCTGACACATGAACACTGAAATATCATAACCCTCCTCATCACAATGAGGTGTCCATTGTTCTTCATTGACAGCAATGTCCATGGTGGCTAAGATTTCTGGCCAGTCATGAGGCTCAAATTCCTCATCTGGAAAGATCATCGGAGTGTAGGCTGGATCTCGAACTGGTCTATCTCCTGGCGAAGTTCCTTCTTCTCTTGCCTTTAAACGTTTTTCCTCTTCCTCTGTGACCTTGCACATCCACAAATGAGTATATTCATGCAGCCATGATGGATCACGTGAACTTTTAGAATGCATAGAGATGGAATCTTCTTTCGCTTTGTGGATAGAATTCCACTATAGGGGTGGTACATCTCTGAAGGTGTAATCCTTCAAATTGACCTTGGTGGTGACCCCTAAGTGTTGTTAGTACAAGGAGTTGGTTCCCCAATCCTGTACTATTTTCAATTGTCGTAGGAAGGGTCTTCCTAGGATCATCTCATAGACGTTATTTTTCTGAAAGTCACATATAGAAAATGTATGTTCAAACTCGACACCACAAGTGGTTAGAGTTATCCCTTCGAGCAATCCTAGAGGTCTTTCAAAATGACCGTCGGCCATTTGAAGCTTCAAAATGACCACTGACCTATGTCGCGATAGTTGCGACTACTCAGTGGTTGAAACCAAGCTAAGGCAGTGCCCTTAAGAGTCAAACCAAATGCCTCGTACTAGGTGAACAAATCCTCAATCAGTTCAGCTCTTAACACTTGTTTGAACTCAGCCACATGATCATAAGGATCTTCTGACCCGTCAAAATAATTCTTCATTGCCTTGATCACTTGAGTGGGTCTAAGGGTTCTTGTGTGCTCTCGGGGTCTGGGAAATGGAAAATCATGTTCATCTCTTTGTTGCCTATGTGCTTGATGTCTCTCTCTTTCAAGTCTTTCATTTTCAACTTCTGATCTATTCCTGCCCACAGGGTGTGCAAAACTTACCTCAAGCCTCTCTCTATTTCTTTCTCTTTGGGCTTCATGAGCTTGGGATGATCCTACTCCTTGAAGGCCATGGGAAACATTGGATCTTGGTGGAGGGAAAATCAATTCACTCTTCCAAGTATATGCATGTCTATCATGTTCTGTTACCAAGAATATCTTCTCTGATGTGTTATCCAGGTAGACAACTTTGCTTGGTATCTCAGGATCTTTGAATTCATAGATGATGACTATGCCCAATTGGCTAGGTTGATCTGGCTTGAATCTCCAAAAGGCTTCCTCTGTTTCTCTATTCAAGAATAGTTCTATGCTTTTGTTGTCTTGAGGGATCCAATCTGGTGTGATCACTCTGGTCAGAACTGACTTACCTCTAGGAGTCTGGGGTCCTTGTCCTACATTTCCTTGTTCTAGGTCTCCTATCTCATTCTCATGAATGAAATTTCCAAACTCATCGGTCCTATCTGGTAGGTTAGTGACCACATGCATGGTTCCTTCCTTATCAATGTATGAACCCTCTTCGAACTTGACCACCGGGTGTTCAAGTCCAAAGGGTTGATCTGGATTTTTGAGTTGGATTATTGATCGCCTCAGGCCATCCTCATTGATGCGAGCACCTAATCGGTTGGTCCGGATATATTCCAATTGTGTCTTATAGGGACCTTCTGGTGTTTGTAGATGGGCAGTTCTTGAGCCACCTGCTGGTTTCCCCATGCTAAAAGACATTTCAGAGTCACTTGTGTTAGATCTTAGTACGTAAGGACAACCACTTAGTTGTTGTGCCCAAGACTTAGTTGTATGGTTGACACTAGACTGAGAAGATCCTTGGTATGGTTCAAAAATCCTTTGGAGCCCCCTTGGTTTCCTAGTCCCACTTGAAGCCCAACTTCAAATTATCCTATCTAAAAATCAACGTGTAGGATTCGAAACGAGGTTTCCAACGAGCTATAAAGCTAAAAAAATGGACTTTGGATGAAAAAGCTATGTCAAATCAGGCTCCTAGGGGTCAAAACAGGCAAATAGGACCTTCTGGAAAAAATCACGATTTTGTGAAATCAAGAGAATCACGATTTTGTGAGCTTCAAGAGAATCGCGATTTTGTGAACTTCAAGAGAATTGCGATTTTGTGAACTTCAAAAGAATCGCGATGCTGTAAATCTCCAAAGAATCGCGATGCTGTAAATCTCGAGAAAATCGCGATGCTCTAAATCTCTAGAGAATCGCGATTTTGTAAATCTCAAGAGAATTGCGATTGTGTGAAATCAGAGAATCACGATTGTGTGAAATCAGAGAATCACGATTGTGTGAAATCAGAGAATCACGATTGTGTGAAATCAGAGAATCGCGATTGTGTGAAATCAGAGAATCGCGATTGTGTGAAATCAGAGAATCGCGATTTTGTACCTTGAGAATCGTGTTTTCACAAAATCATGTTTTTGGTTGAAAATCGTGATTTGTGAGAATTGCGATTTTGAACAAAGAATCGTGTTTTTGAGAATCACGATTTTCAGCAGAGAATCGTGTTTTCACAGAATCGTGGTTCACAGAATCATGGTTCACAGAATCGTGGTTCACAAAATCGTGGTTCATAGAATCGTGTTTTTGGCTGAAAATCGTGATTTTTGAGAATCGCGATTTTGAGCAGAGAATCCTGTTTTTGAGAATCGCGATTTTTAGCAAAGAATCGTGTTTTTGAGAATCGCAATTTTTAGTAGAGAATCGTGTTTTCTCAGAATCGTGGTTCATAGAATCGTGTTTTTGCTGAAAATCCTAATTTGTGAGAATCACGATTTTGAGCACAACCACACAATCGCGATTCTGAGAATGACCACAGAATCGTGTTCTTTTCAAAAGGCTTTTAGGCGGGAAACAAAGAATCGTGATTTTCAAAAAAAATTTGAATTTTCACAGAATCACGATTTTCATTACAGAATCGTGTTTTTTGGCGGGAACTTCGAATTTCTGAGCACCGACAAATGGCGAGCTCCGTATGTGCAGAAAATCATGAAAAAACACAGTGCTTGCACTCTCTTGCACTTCCTAACTCCTCCTCGCACAATAATGCATGAAAGATGGTATGAAAATGATGAAAATGCACTAAAAAACAAGAAATGTCTATGAAGAAGAAGATGGAAGAAGATGGAGATGGTGATGATGATGAAGATGAAGAAGAAAAATCAAAAAATGAACAAAAATGACAGTTTTTTTTCCTTCCAACGTCGCAAATCTACGATCTTACCATCACAACACTCATCCTCGAAGCTCTCTCCTCGGCAACGGCACCAAAATTTGGTGTAGCTCAAGCATAAGCACCACCTCCTTTACTTGTCAATCCGCGGAGACGTGAGGACCGGTATGAAGACCACGAGCAAGTGAAGGCACAAGTGCATGAGTGAAAGCACGCAAACATGCACACACATACACACACACGCGCATAAGGTAAGCTCAAAGATAGGAACAATGGAAAGCTTTGATTGCAAAAGAGTTCTCTTACAAAAGCTCTATACTCTAACAAGTTAACCTCAAAAATGCGCTCTCTAGCTCTTTTTATAGTTTTTTGAGTAGTTTTGGCCCTGTCCAGACCTAGTGTCCGGCCTAGTTAAAAATTAGGTTCCAGGGCTTATTTGAGGGCTCAAACGAAGTCTAAAAATTATGAAAATTGGTACGATGGTACTTCTAATACTCCTCAAGCTCGAGGACTCCTCGGCTTCAAAAAAATGGAGTTATAAAAATAGATAATGGTATTTACAATGGTTTTTATTGATGGAAATCACTATTTTTGTAGGGGATTCTTCTGAAAATTTGACATACACTTCATGGAGCTCCCTACTTGCTCTCTCTTCTTCTATGTCCACTTCTTTGATGTGCTTCCATGTTTTATGCTTGACCTTGAGTTCCAACACATACACACACACACGCATGCATACACACTATGCATACACACTATGCATACACACATACACATGCATATGCATACACACATACACATGCATATGCATACACACATGCATATACATACACATGCATATACATACACATGCATATACATACACATGAATATGCATACACACATATACACGCTTACACATACACACATGCATATGCATATACATACATGCATATGCATATACATACATGCATATGCATATGCATATACATACATGCATATGCATATACATACATGCATATGCATATACATACATGCATATGCATATACATACATGCATATGCATATACATACATGCATATGCATATACATACATGCATATGCATACACACATCCATATCCATACACATATACATACACACATACATATACATACAAACATACATATACATACAAATGCATATGCATACACACATACATATAGACTTTTTAGGATATATATATATATATATATATATATATATATATATATATATATATATATATATATATATATATTAACATCTCCACATTGGATCAGATGGGATCTCCACATACACCTTGGGGAGCGCATGACCATGAGGACTCAGAGATATATCACATAGGTGATGGAGCTCTGGTCATGGATGCAGCCGAAAAGTCCATGGGTCAACGCATTTGAAAGCTTTGCTCTGTAATGTTAGAATGGAGCGAACAAGATAAGGATTTCAAAAATTATGAAGAGTGCAAGCCAACAGCTGGGCATCCTATAGTGAGCTCACAATGGATTCAATATATGACACACAAGGTGATGTCTCATTGGCGGTCAGAGGCTCAGGATGCTTTCAGAGAAGGCTTACCGAAGCCTGTATGGTTAGGTGTTGAAGAGTGCGAATGGATTTAGGATGAGCAACAACATACTATTGATCGATGTCATCAACAGCAAGATGCAGCGACCACACATTTAGATGCAGTTGGAACGTGGCATTTAGGTAGCGACGGATATGACAGTATGCGCTATCAATTTGTAAGTATCATTTTAATTATTGAATTTGTTTGTGTTAAGCACATCATGTATGTTCATGTAACATTTTGCATATTTATTATAGGAGTTGCCAGTGGATCGTCCTCCAATGCGAACCAAAGAAGCTTGTGGATATCATCATGGATTGGTTGCATTGTTGCTAGACTTAAAGGGACGTGGTGCAATCATTTCATGGGAGAATCTATGATGAGGTAAACTTATAGCTTTTTTTCTTATTTTTAGTTATTGTTTATAAATGTCATGTCAATTTGTCTCAAATTCACACATATGCTTTGTTGCAGGATTGTAGGTGTAAATGTTTTGATCCCTTTGCGCATATGTATGGTACTGCTTTGCCACAATTTTGTATAACACTCCTATGTGGCAATGATGCACCATAATTTTTATTCGGTTCCTATATGGAAGTGCTTTGTCACATTTTGTATTCGGTTCCTATATGGAAGTGCTTTGTCACATTTTATATTCGGTTCCTATATGGAAGTGCTTTCTCACACTCTTGTATATCCTTCATTTATGGAATATACAACTTTTTGTACATGATTCATGGTTCATTTTTGCTCATCTCCTTTGCGTCCGACAATATTTTGCTATATAAAATCATGTTTTAATTGCCATTAGAGTATATATCACATGTACTCGGTTTTTTTTTGGGCAGAGTGTATTGTATTTTGCCAAACAACATCATGCTAATATTGTTGTAGCAAAAGATAACACACTTTGCCCAAAAACAAATTTGCAGATATGGTCGTCGGTATAGGCATCGGTACTCCCAGCCACTGTCGATATAAGCGTCAGTACTCCTAGGATGACTGTCGGTATGGGTGTCGGTATGGGCATCACTATTTTCGATGCTCATACCAATACTTATACTGATGCCTATACCAGCACTATGTTCTCGACGTGCATACCGGCCGCAACACCAACGTCACGAAAATATTCCACCCATTCATTTTCCTCAGTAAATCCCTCGGTATACCCTCGATATGTTGTAGTGAAAGCCATTGAATTTAGATGCCTTTGCCAAGACCCTTCAATGTAATACTTTGGCAATCTAATCCCTTAGTGCGATATGGGGATCCCATAGGCTCTATGCGAATAAATTTCTCTTCGCGGTAGTGACTTCCTCCTGCCACATTGACCATATGTGTAGTACACCATGTTTTCTTTACCACACCCAAGTATCCTAGTTATTGCTCGGCTTGCCCAAATTTCTTTCAAGAGAAGGCCATGCTCGTCCATAGATATGGACAAGACTATTCATGCCATCGAACAGATCAAAACAACTAAGCATTCATAAGATCCCAAATATGTTTTTATAAGAGGGAGTTCCACCAAAGCTTAATCTCCCTTTGCTTGGAGTGATCTAAAGAACAACTATACAAGTGAACAAGCATAGTACCCATGGGAGTGTCAATATGTCAAACCAAGGGTTAGATCGCCCAAAGGCAAACACTAGGAAGAATTTCTTGAAGGCAATTCCTTTAATAGGGCATGAAGGCATTACACAGGCTGAGACACACACAAGAGGAATGTAGCATCTAGTCTGTGAATGTACCTTTAATGTGCATATTTTTATTTTATTCTTTTTATAAGTGCATC
>MU260933.1:37500-80000 GCA_020310875.1 Ceratopteris richardii | reverse complement strand
ACTTTACAAAAGGAAAGATGAACTTTAGAGGTAAAGGAAGAGGAGGTAAGAACAAAGACAATACTAAAGCTTGTTGGATTTGTGGTAGAACCAATCATTTGGCAAATGATTGTTGGTATAACAATCAAAATGGTGGAAGTATTAACTAGAGCTTCAATCAAAGAGGTAGAGGAGGCAGAAACCAAAGAGGCAATTTCAGAGGAAGAGGTGATAGGACATCATATGCTAGAGGAGGTGGAAGAAGTTTTCAACCTCAGCCCTACAACAATAACTATTATAATTATGCATCAGATCAAAAGGATGACATGACTCTTATCTTGAATGCAACTCATGAAGCAGCAGGAGAAGATCAAAGGGTGTTTTATAATGACTCATTATGTAGCAATCATCTGAGTGGCAATATATCATTGATGACTGATATGGAAGCAAAGGTGAATGGACATACAGTTCAAACAGGTGACAACACCAAGCATAAAGTGGAGAGCATTGGATCAGTGAAGACAAAGAGTGGAAGTACACTCTTGAGCAAGGTGCTTTATGTTCCGACTATTCCTAAAAACTTGATAAGTGTAGGACAAATTGTGGAGAAGGGATATGATGTCAGGTTCACAAATGATGGTGTTTTTGTGTAAGATCCAAATTAGGGATATAGAAATATCATTGCAGGTAAAAAGAAGGAAGGTTTTTTACTCTCAAAGTCCAAGGTAATGTGGGACATGCTTTATTTACTTATGGAAGTCAAAAGATTTCTGAGCTAGACCTATGGCATAAAAGGCTAGGTCATTTCAATGAGAGAGCCATAAAGGAAATGTCAAAGAATGATGTGGTGCTCGGTTTGCCAAATGTTGAAGGTCAACACATGGTGTACAAGTGTGAAGCTTGTCAATTAGGTAAATCAGACAAAAGTCCATACAATAAATCAGGGTACAAGTATTCAAACATGCTTGAGTTAGTTCATACAGATGTGTGGGGTCCTTCAAGGGACTATAGCATAAATGGATCCAGATATTATGTGTTGTTTGTTGATGATGCAACCAGATGGAATACTGTAATCAAGGAGAAATCAGAAGTGTTCAAGACATTCAAGCATTATCATGCTTATGCAAAAAGGATTACAGGACAAAAGCTCAAGAGGTTGAGATCAGATAGAGGGGGAGAGTATTTCTCTAAAGAGTTTGATGATTATTTGTGGAATGCAGGTATAAAAGGAGAAGTAACTTGTAGGTACTCCCCTCAACAAAATGGAGTTGCAGAAAGAAGAAATAGAACTCTTGTAGAGTTTCCAAGAGCAATGATGAAAGAAAAGAATTTTCCAAATTACTTATGGGCAGAAGCTATCAACACTGCAACATACCTTGTGAATAGGTTACCTTGTAAACCTTTGGATGGAAGAACACCTTATGAAGCATGGTGGGGTAAGAGACCTAATCTTGATCATTGTAAGGTATTTGGATGTATAACATATGCTTATGTTCCTTCACAATTGAGACATAAGCAAGAACCCAAAGCAGAGAAGTATGTGTTTATTGGGTATGATGATAGACAGATGGGTTACAGATTGTGGAGTCCATCCACAAAGCAATTTCTTGTTACCAAAGATGTTACTTTTTATGAGCAAAGTACATGGTGTATAGGGTCAACAAATGATTACACAGATGTTAAAGAAATACAAAGGAAAGGGAAGACAAAAGTGTGTATGAAGAAGATATTGATGATGTTGATTATAAAAGTAAATTGTAGGATAATGTTGAAGAGGGGCCAAGATTTGATCCAGAATCAAGCGTGGCTGAGACTTCAAGAAGTGTCGAGGTCATAAGATCCTTGAGAGAAAGAAAAGAGCCTATCAAGTATAGCTATGATACATCTTTCATAACAACAAAAGATTATGCTTACATTGTGAAGATAGAAGAGGATCCAATCACATATGAAGAAGCTAAAGGTAAATAGAATTGGGAGAAGGCAATGCAAGAAGAGTATGATGCTCTACTTGAAAATGAAACATGGGCATTAGTGCCAAGACCAAAGAATTAGAAGTTCATTGGATGTAAGTGGGTGTATAAAACAAAGGGGTTTGCAGATGGAAAAGTGTCTAGATACAAGGCTATACTTGTGGTTAAAGGTTATGCCCAAACTTATGGGGTAGATTATGATAAAACCTTTAGTCCTGTTGCTAAGATGTCTACAATTAGATCATTGATTCCTATTGCTGTTTGTAAAGGATGGAAGTTATCACAATTAGATGAAGAATGCATTCCTAAATGGTTACATTGCAGATGAAGTGTACATGGAGCAACTAGAAGGCTTCAAGGATTCAATTGGATCAGATTATTTCTGTAAGCTCAAGAGAGCTTTGTATGGGTTGAAGCAGGCCCCAAGAGCATGGAATTACAGGCTTGTTAAGTTCTTGAATGAATGTGGATTTCAAGCATCAAAGGCAGATAGTAGCTTGCTAGTGAAGGAAAATGAAAATGGACACATATACATGTGTATTTATGTTGATATTATTGTCACAGGTACAGATGCTCAAGGAATCAATGAGCTTAAGAAACAAATAGAGGAGTTTAAGATAAGTGATTTGGGAAACTTATCTTATTTCTTAGGAATGCAGATTGTGTATACTCAACATGGAGTATATGTTACACAAGAGAGATACTTAAAGAATCTTCTAGTCAAGTTCAACATGGAGGATTGCAAGCCTTCAACCACACCTTTGGAGGTAAATCATAAATTGAGCAGGTATGGAGGTGAAGAGTTTAATGACATGAAGAAATATCAGAGCTTGGTAGGTAGTTTAATCTATGCTACCTTGACAAGGCCAGATCTATCATATGCAGTAGGTGTGTTATCACAATTTATGCATTGTCCAAAGAAGAATCATTGGATTGCAGCTCAAAGGGTACTCAGATATATCAAAGGAACCCTAAGTGAAGGCTTGTATTATGGATTTACTTCTGATACAAGAATCAAAGCATTTAGTGATGCAGATTGGGCACGTGATTCAGATGATAGAAGGTCTACTCATGGGTATCTCTGCTATATTCGAGATAAATTAGTTTCTTGGTGCTCAAAGAAGCAACATACAATTGCTTTGTCATCTACAAAAGCTAAGTATAAAGGAATGGTAGAGGCTGCAAAATAAGTGATATGGTTAAAGGCTTTGTTGAAGAGTTTTGGAACTGATTAGAGTACTCCAATTATTTTTGGAGACAATATGAGTTCATTATATTTGGCAGCTAATCTTCTTTTTCATGCCAGAACTAAGCATATAGAGATTCCGTATCATTTCTTGAGGGAAAAGGTACTTGATAAAGAGATTGAAGTGTTGTATACTCCAACAAAAGAACAAGTTGCAAATATGTTAACAAAAAGCTTGGATGGACCTAAGCTACAAAGATTCAAAGAGATGGCAGGAGTAAAGAAGAATGGAATAATCGCAATTAGTGATTCACAGGGAGCTATTGGAACAAAGCAATCGCAAATTTATGACTAAAAGGTGCTTGAATCAAGTCAATGATCAAGTTGAAGTTCAAGAATTCATTTGAGAAAGTGAAGAGATTTAAGAATGATAGCTTGTATACATATGTACATTACAAGTGGAAATTCTTGTAATATGAATATATGTAATCCTTAAGATGATAAGGAGTAATGCAACGGACATGGGATAAGTCTAGAATCATATGTATATAAGTCAATAATGTAAAGAAATAAGTGAGAGAGTCATTCGAAGACAAGTGTCATAGAGATAGATGTGAAGAGAGTCATCTTCAGAAAATAGCGATGAGTATTTCGTAGATTTCTCTCAGATTGATCATGTGAGTCAAAAATCCTTTTGTACACATATAATCAAGAAGCCAATGAAGCTATGTTCAAAGTTTCATGGTCTAATTCCTTTCATGGCCTGAGTATGATCAGTAGGAGCATGTGTATGTAAAGTTTGCAGGTAGACCTCTCAGAATCGCACACTTTTTTATGTCAATGTTTTGCTTAGATCTTAGTGCACAGTGTAAAGTGTTTGATGACTAGGCATTCAAAATCTAAGTTAGAAGATAAGGAAGCTATGGCTAAAAGCATTTATCAAAACAAGATTTGTGCTTTGAGAAATTAACCTTAGAAGTTACCTATGTCAAAGTCGCTTGTTAAGGAAGATAGTTTTTGACATACTTTTGATCTTAAGGATCAAATTAAGAATAAAATGATTCTTTTGAAAGAATAATGGTTGATATGATTGTGCAAAGGTAGTACGGAGATATGTGCATCATTGGTTTGTAGAAATATGAAGATATGTGCAGGTAATGAAGTCAATCAGTGAAGCAGACTATTGAAGAATGAAGATTTTCACTCAGAGAAGTGATAGTTGAAAGTTCTGGTAAATAAAGATAACATTTGTGTAAAGTTTGGTCCATAACTGATATAGAGGTGATCTTAAATCAGTATATATCAAACTTTTCGAGATTTAGAGGTCTCCAACACTATCTATCTATCTTTCTATCTATCTATCTATCTATCTATCTATCTATCTATCTATCTATCTATCTATCTATCTATCTATCTATCCCTCTATCTATTTGTCTGTCTGTCTATCTATCTACCTATGTGTCTATCTATCTATCTATCTATCTATCTGTCTATCTATCTCTCTATCTATCTATCTATCTATCTATCTATCTATCTATCTATCTATTTATCTATCTATCTATCTATCTATCTATCTATCTATCTATCTATCTATCTATCTATCTATCTATTTATCTATCTATCTATCTATCTATCTATTTGTCTATCTATCTATCTATCTATCTATCTAGCTAGCTATCTATCTATCTATCTATCTATCTATCTATCTATCTATCTATCTATCTATCTATCTATTTTTTTGTCTATCTATTTATTTGTCTATCTATCTATATATCTATCTATCTATCTATCTATCTATCTATCTATCTATCTATCTATCTATCTATCTGTCTATCTATCTATGTATCTATCTATCTATCTATCCATAACATATTCGAAAAGTTTTCTTGGGTATATCTTCTATTATGATTCTAAGATGGTAATATCTAGATCTTAAATCAATCTTAGTGAATAATATTGCTCCACTTAAATGAGCTAATAAGTCATCTATGTGAGGGATTGTGTACTTATTTTTTCTTCTATTCAAACCCCTTTATTCAATGCATAATCTATAAGAGCCCTCTTTCCTCTTCTAAATAAAATAAGCAGTCTCCAAGGCGGTCTTAATAAGCGTTTATTCTAAACATCCTCTAGTTTAATCTTAAGCTCCTTCAAATCATTTATGGTAAATCTATAGGGTTCTCCTAAATATGGTTTACTCCGTGGATACAAGTGAATGGCATGATCAATCTGCATAGGTGGAGATATAACATGTAGGTCTTCTAGAACTACATCTCCATATTCTTTCAAAACATTTTCAACATATTTCAAAGACTTTATGTTAGCATGTATAATGGGAACCCTCCATTCTGATCAAGGGGGGAATATATGTCTTTGATTTTAATGCATTTCTCACTAAACCTGGGATAAGACATCAATGTAGACTATTGTATAGAACTCAGTAGAATGGAGTTGCTGAATGGAAGAATAGGTCACTCATGGACATGGGAAGGTGTATGGACAAGAGGTAGGCCTTAAAATATAGTTTTTGTCTTCAGGTTGTTATGTGTGTAGCATAGGTACTTAACTGGTGTTCCACTAAAGCATTGCAGTATATCACTGCATATGAGGCTTGGCATGGTCACAAGCCATCTTTTGCTCACTTGTGTGTTTTTGGTTGTGTAGCATATGCATTAATGCATAAAAAAAACATAGAAAATTAGATGACAAAGTAGTGAAATGTATTTTGGTTGGGTACATTCTGAAAGCAAAGGCTATCGTCTATATCATCCATAGACTAAACATATTTTGGTTAGCACTGATGTTGTTTTTGTGGAAGATGTTATTTTGCAATTAGTTTCATGTACTAAAATGACATCAATTAGCTCCTAAGACATGTATGAAACTTTGCTGCCTCTCTTTATAAGTGAAAATTCTAGTGTTGGTCGTAATGAGGCAACTTGTTGATGAGAGAGCTGATATTGAGGAGGCAAAAACTATGCCAAAATCGCTGGTCTAGACTTTGCATCATAGCATATTAGATGCATCTCTATCATATGATACTTATCTTGGCTCTCATATCGCTTCATTTGCATCCAATTTCTATGGTATGGCTGCCTCTAGTCTATGTGATGAGAATGAGCTAGTTGCATTTGATTAAGCATAAAATTTTAGTAATTGGATGGCTGCTATGCAATCAGAATATGATGCTATCATGAAAAATGGTACCTCGTCTTTATATGACTAGCCTCCTAGCATTGGCACTAGGTGGGTATACAAGCTGAAGCGTAAGCCTGATGGAATAGTTGACGGCTATAAGGCCAAGATTTTTTCAAAGGCTTATGCTCAGCAAAGGGGCATTGATTTTGGTGAGACCTTTGCTCCTACATGCTCAATGACTACTCTTCATAGCATCTATGCACTAGCAACTCATCATCATTGGAAGGTACATCGATTGGACATTAAAACTACATTTGTAAATGGTGAATTGCATGAAGAAGTGTATTTTTTCCAACCCCATGGCTTTATGCATAAAGGACATGAAAACAAAGTGTATAGGTTGAAGAAGGCATTATATGGTTTAAAGCAAGCACCACGTGCTTGGGATGAAAAGATACATGCCTATCTGATTGCACATGGTTTTGAAAACAGTCCAATTAAGAGCATCTTATATGTTAAGCATGCAAATATTGTGCTTCTGATCAATGTTGTATATGTTGATGACATGCTCCTCACTAGTCCTCATGAAAAACATACTATTTATATTAAGGCTGATTTGCATGCCTCATTTGAGATGTCTGAATTAGGACATTTACATCATTATTTGGGAATTTACTTTATGCAAGTTGATGGTGGAATAGCTTTCTTTCACACCAAATATATTGACACATTATTGCAGCATTTTAGGCTTGAAGACTGAAAACCTATTGCCACTCATATGGAGCCAAGTTTAGGATTGAGTCTTCGTGATGATGATGCATTTGATGCTATTCTCTACCAGTAGGTTGTTGGATGCTTGATTTACTTATGCATTTCTCATCTTGATATTCAATTTGTTGTCTCATAGATTAGTATGTTTATGCATTGCCTGGGTATCAAGCATTGGCAAGCGGTTAAGCACATCTTTGGCTACTTGAGTGGTACCTATCTACTTGGACTATTTTATCCCAAGGGGATCACTACTGCTAGACTCATTTTTATAGATTCATGCCATGCACTTGGTATATTTTATGGAATAATGGAACGTTAAAATAGATTTTAATGTTTTGAGTTTTTTAGTATGATTGTATTTTGATTTTTTTTTTAATTGGAGGTTCAGCCGAAGCCTACTCCCCTAGACTTTAACTTTGAAATTGCAACTGTACAAGTGAATGGGCATAGCACCCGCAGGACCCCCCGTATCCCACAAAGCAGGGGTTAGACAACGTTACAACTGAAGGAGACATGGTTACAACTGGGTTTAACTGGCCTAATCCATAACATGTCCAGCCTGGGACTTGAACCCTGGACCTCCGCCTCAAGAGGCCAAAGCTCAACCAACTATCCTACAGGTTGTGGACATTGTATTTTGATTTAGCAAGTGAAGAATCATGAGGGTGTGAATGCACATGGATTTCCTCATATATATTTCAAGATATTTAAAAAATACTTTTTATATATATTTTTATAAATATAGTATATTGCTCAAAAAGCGATGTTTTCTAAATAAAGCAAATTTTGGATAAATGCATGCTTTTGAAGCACCACCCTCATGTATCTTCTATTCAAGAAAATGAAAATAGCTATAAATACACGTAAACTGAGAGACTCTTCCATGAGAGTATGTGGGGGGAGATTGTACCCAATCTTGTGTTTATTCTTGTCTCTTTCTTTTCTATGTGTGCTCTAGTAACACTTCATTATTGTATCCTCTCTCCAACACGCATCTAAAGATCTAGTTATAGTGGTATCAATGCTTGCATGCATCTGTAGAGGTGTGTTCAAGGGATCCATTCATGATTTGGCACCCATTTTTGTTTACATTTTCCATCTATTCCTGATTCGGCACTTGTTTTGAGTTCGTTTATTCTTGTCCAGTCTAGGTTTGCATTTTTCAATTCTTTTTTTCCCTTGAATTGGCTGCTATCCTTGTGACAGTGTTAGATTTTCACACTATGCATTGTTACATTGTGCATTGTGCACTGTTAAGTGTCACACTAGAATAGAACTATGGCATAACTTTGACATGTTTGGCTTCTCTAACACTCAGGTTCTATTGGTTCCCCTTGGTTCCCTGGGTAGCCACTAGCTATGCATGAACCCTCTCTAAATAATGAGTGAAGATAAGAGCTTACTTATTTCCCTCTTTAGCCTGTAGGGTATTTGAACCCACCACCTCTCACCTGCAAAAGATATGCTTTATCCACTAGCATATTTTCACATATTGATACCCCATTTCTTTTAACTTATATTTAACATTACTTCTACCTCTCTTTTTTTGTTTTTACATTTCCAAGACAAAAGCTTTCATTTCTATTTCAATTTCATTATTGCTAATTTGTTTTCACATGTTTAGTAATAAGTTTTGGTTCTATATAAGGCCATAGACCCTATGCATATTATAGAGGATTTTGGTAAGTTAATAATTAAATGTATTTTTCTTCATTATGTTTTTTTGAAAGTTATTTTATTAGATCGAGATGTTCATTTTGTAATCACTTTCGGATTGTGTTATTTCATCATCTTCTACTTCTTCTTCTTCTTCTTCTTCTTCTTCTTCTTCTTCTTTTTCTTCTTCTTCTTCTTCTTCTTCTTCTTATTATTATTATTATTATTATTATTATTATTATTATTCTTCTTCTTCCTCTTCTTCTTCTTCTTCTTCTTCTTATTATTATTATTATTCTTCCTCTTCTTCTTCTTCTTCTTCTTCTTCTTCTTCTTCTTCTTCTCCTCCTCTCCCACTCTCTCTCTCTCTCAATTGTTTCTATTTTTAGAATCATCAAGTGTGTTGGTAGATCCACATTTTAAGAACCTAATCCGCATTTTCAGAACTAGATCCACATTCATAATTGAACATAGCATAATACCATCAATGGTTTAAGATTGGCTTCTTGCTTTTTTTTCAAGATAAACAAAGTGAACCATTTGCGAAGGCATATAAGGAACACATTTTCATAAACATTCCTCACTCCTTTTGAGTTACAAGTCTTGGAAAAATGCCAAGTTTTGGTACTTCATAAAAAACGTTATTTTCTATTTCCATTTGAATATGTGATCTGGATGTGAAGGCGTTGTCATGCACACTTATTAATGTCTTTGAGTATGTATTTTCATTCATTTCCTTCTACCTTTGATAGGTACCACTAAAGAAAGCACTTAAGTAGTACAAATGTTTGCTTTCGCAAATGTTTTGCATGCAACATGGAGAAAACCAATTTTTTCTAGATTTTTGGTGGATCATAGACTTCTATGGGGGATGATGAACTCTATTTTTAAAAGGTATTATCTCCTTCATAAGATAGGAATCTCGGATTTAGAGAAGTACCTTGTAATTGAGCTTGAGAGTGACAATGAGAGTGGGATTAAGAGTGCGAGTGTGAATGCGATTGTGATAGCTGAGGGCTATTGGGGATGTCAAGGTTTCATCAAAAAGCTTTGCTCCAAACCTATTGTATCGATTGCCTCATATCTATAGTATAATAAATTTTGTTTGTCTAGGTCATATCTCATCTAAACTTTTGCATCATAATTTCTCTTATCTTGTGCAAGTTCTATATTTTTTATCTGCTCTTTTCTATTATTCTCGAGTGATTAAAATCCTCGAATTGAGGATAGCTTGTGATTGAGGAAGCACTATATTTTTCTTAGCAAGCTTGCTCCTTGCTTAAGTATTTTCTTCATATTTTGATAATCCATAACGCACACATTGTTTTCTCTAGAAAGAAGCTAGTAAGCTATGAAGATTAAGCATATTTCCAACTTTATAGTGTGTACATTTCATGTTATGTTTTTGGCTTGTTAGAGACCTAATTTAGTACACTAAAGTTTTCTTAAATCTTAGGTCTAAACTCTACATATCTTAAGAGAAGCAATCTAGAGTGAATAGTGGTCTCGATGTGAATGGTAAGTAACGATAATAAGTAGGATTTCTTGGGTTACTTAGCTCCAATAGTGGCAAAAAAAACACCGAATCTATTTGTTAGCTTAATATAGTTTGATTAGATTCATCAATTAAGTCAGCCCCTATCTTGTTCATAAAGGAAGTAGAGTCTCACGTAGTTCTTTCCCAAATCACTTTCTCTTAGATGTAAGCATATTTTTTACATTAGGTTATTGAAACGGGTGGATTTCTTGCTTGTGATTTTTCTCGAATAGATGGATAAAGCATGTCTATTCAACAATGGAAGTGTTATAAGTGGATTATCTATGTGGTTTGTTGATAGGATGAAATATCTTCTCTAGTCTTTAGAGACTTTGAAGAGCTTACATAAAGTGGGTTCAATTTTCTTTCAAAAGTTTACGTAGTTTTGAGAGTCCACATTAAGTGATTAAAATCCATAGGTATCATAGACTGATATTGAATGTTCTACTTGGTTGAAATATTTTTCATTTGTTCTTCGAGAAAGGTTAATATATTTATAACTATTTCCCAAAGCCGAAACTCATAGTGAAAAAGATCACTTACGCATGTGAATTATATCGATTCTAAATTGTTATCTTCATTCATGTGTCTACATCACTTAGGTTATGCATCTTTCAAAATAGTTGGATTCTTTGATTAGTTCAAGAATTAACGAAATACCTTCAAATAGCATGAAGTCAAGGTTGAAAAGAACATATAAGGTATATAGTTTCTACATTGTTCCAATTCTTAACCGAAATTCACTAACTCTTTTGCTAAGAGAGGACTACTATGTCCAACTAGGTTTTATTGTCCTAGGAAAAACATGTAGGAAACAAGTGTTTCATTCAGATATTTAGGACCCAAACTTATACTATATTAAGAAAAAACCTATATGAATTATCGTATAATTATCTATACGAGCTGGTGCATGCTCTCAAAGAGTGGAGTTCTATGGAATCATTAAACCAAGGAACACTTCTTATTTGTTTTTAGTTCAAGTGTTTCATAGATCAAAGATTTTTGGAGGAAACACGAATCCTTCTTCATATATTGTATCCACTAATGCTTTTGGATTTCTCCTTTGTGAGGTCCTTTTAAGGACATGTAAATATAATTTTCATCTAACACTGAATTGAATACCGCTTGTAATGATTGTAGACTCCATACTTGGAATTCGAAGTCCTATCTTCAAGTATAAATTCTTTGTAGAGAATTCTAATCTTTGACATCAACTTTCGAAACTTGCAGTTGCCATCATATTTTCAAAATCTTGGTGGAATCCCAATCTTAACTAGCCGTACCATGCCATGAACTAGGTCTCTGAGCAAGTCGTTCTTTGCATAATATCTATGATGTAAAAGATTTTCATCTATCCCATCATCTTCATCCATGATTGTATTCTCATGGAATCAATTGCACTAGTTTTGGAAAATTTCTGCACGATTTTGTTCCGCTCACTACATATTTTTCATGCTGGAAAACTATAATGAGTATAGATTATCTCAAAATCATGGAATAAAGTGCTAGAACTCATACTATTTATCCAAGAGCTTAAAAGTGAAATAGATCTTATAGTTGTTTAGACCCTGAAGTTATTATTTTCTAAGAATTTGTACTTGAACGAAATTCTAGGTTTGGTATTTAAGCAAATATCTTCTTTAGGGATCTTGCAGTCCGCATTTGCAATCCATATTTCTTCACCGTCCTCTTCATCGTTTTCTTCTTCTTCTTCTTCTTCATCGACTTTTTCTTCTTCTTCTTCTTCTTCTTCTTCTCTCTCTCTCATACACACACACACAGTTGTTTCCATTCTTGTAACCATCAGTTGTGATTGCAGATCCGCATTCGCAATCGAACATAGCACAATACATATTTAACAGTGTGATGTCCAGTGTTCAACGGTTCTAGATTGGCGTCTTGCTTTTATTTAAAAATGAAGAAAATGAGCCATTTTCGAGAACATGCGAGGAATTATTGATCTTTAGCAAACGCACAACACTATTCCGAAGATACAATCATAATCAATCAAAATTCTACGGTAAAGTATCTACATTCCAGTAGAATTCTACGGCAGATTATCTACATTCCGACAAAAGAATCCTATTGATTATCTTACCATGCTTATGTGAATGACCCTCTTAAACGACAGAAGTTGGTTTTATTACAAATGTACTTTACTTCACGACTTGAGAAAAACGTCTATTATCCCACATATCATACGCATGGATTATCATCCTTGAAGCGTGAAAAAGCCTTGCGAACGATCGTCAATCGATTTTTCACATAGATTAGAACAGATGTGTACCACTTCCTCTTACAGCTTTATCATGCGTAAAGACTTCTATCCTACTTTACACCACTTTGTCTTGCTATTGTGTCATCTCTAGAATTCGTGAAGGTATTATATATTATCAATCATCCTTCCATCTCGTGCATGCATGTGTCGCGAAAAGGAGCACCAATGAAACCAAACTAACATAACGTTGCCAATATGTTCCATTAAATGAAGGAAGGAAGCAAGAGAACTAGCAGGAATAATAATCATTGACGAAACGGTTGAGCATACAACAACATCATCGTGAGATTCATTCACGCACACA
Source organism: Ceratopteris richardii (assembly GCA_020310875.1). Taxonomy (NCBI): domain Eukaryota; kingdom Viridiplantae; phylum Streptophyta; class Polypodiopsida; order Polypodiales; family Pteridaceae; genus Ceratopteris; species Ceratopteris richardii. The sequence goes on along the minus strand of MU260933.1, from coordinate 67,181 downwards.
CACACTGCTACAGCAAGAGGGAGTTCGGCAGCTTTGGAACAAGAGGAAAGCCTACATTTTTGAGCGGCTACAACTAACTGCGATCACACTCCAGCAGTTTTTTATGGACGCTGGCGGACGGATGAGTGCAAGGTTGTGAGCTAGTTGTGGCATATGCAGGAGCAAGAGGAGACGACGCAAGTGCAGTACCTATAGCTGCCCCCATCGCAGAACTGATTGGAGCAGGGACATTGAGACTTTGCATCCCCGAACAATGTATCATCACTCCCTACCTGGTTGGTATGATCCATGGAAGAAGACGTTAGCTTAGGCCCGTTGGGCTCGAAGCCCGCTCGAAGACTGCTACGTGGCCTCCCTAACGCAGTTTTCTGCGCCGGCTCGTCTGCCACGACAATTACGACGACGCCGACTACTAACACCAGCAGAAGAAGAAGCAAAAGCGAAGATTTCGAGGTCCTCACGATGGCTACTGCGGATGCCAGTTCTAGGATGACTCTTCTTATAGGACACGGATCAGCCTCCGCAACCTCACACATGTTGACTGCTTCAGCGGTAAGATGAGTCTTCAGCAGGAGACTACATTCAATTACAACATGTGGAAGTGGAGAAGTGGTTGTTCCCTTGGACTCCTCCTCCTCCTCCTCTCTATCATCGTAGCCCTCGCGACTGTAGTCTGTCAGGCAGAGAGAGAGAGAGAGAGAGAGAGAGAGAGAGAGAGAGCGAAAGAGCGTAGTACATCCTGCTGCCTTTACCACACCCGGATATCCTCCTCCTCTCTATCATCGTAGCCCTCGCGACTGTAGTCTGTCAGGCAGAGAGAGAGAGAGAGAGAGAGAGAGAGAGAGAGAGAGAGCGAAAGAGCGTAGTACATCCTGCTGCCTTTACCACACCCGGATATCTTAGTTACTGCTCCCCTCGCCCACACAAATACGAAAGAGCATTCATGCCATCTGACAGACCGAAACAATTCACCATTCACAATTGATCAGTAAACTCCATTCCATATATACACGTCCAAGTGGACCGTTTGTAATGTGACGAGCCTTATCTAACTTCTGACGTGCCAATATACCTTCAATGTGAATATTTTCATGTTATTATGTTTATAACAAGTCCGTCAATTTTTTTATTTCTCTTTGAGCAAACAACGAAAGAAGAATAATATTCAAACGCGGGTTAAGAGAATACCCTGAGAATGATTTTTGTTTTCTCTGGAAATTCTAAATGATCTATTTGTCGGAGCTTTCTTTTCCAAAAACCATATGCTATCGAGAAGATGACACATGGTTGCTTCATCAGTTCAACCGCCAAGTCCAATGGGGCACACAGGGTGCTTCAGGCAAGCTCATGTGGTGGAACGGAGACTCAAAGAGAATACAAAAACTCAAGAAAGTTGATCAGAGCATTTATATTAAAATTGATTCGTAATAGATGTTCATACGATTCAAATCGAAAATAATAAAAAGGGATACAACTTACTACTACATAATTGATCATAAAGTCCTTTATTAAAGTTCATCAATGCTTCATCATGTGTGTAAAGCTTCCTTGTTATAAAATTGAACCTCCCTGTCCTTCCTTAAAGTCCTTCATCTTCATATTGTGTAGATGGCCACCCCATCAATGATTTCTGTTTTCTTTGGAGTCTCTAAATGATCTATTTCTCGGATGTAATAGAGCCCATTCTTTCTTTTCCAACAACCATACGCAAGTTCATTAGGTACTCACCTCTTGAGGTGCATTTTGTGTGTTTTATCTCTATAGGCTATTCGACATGGTTTGACAAGCCAAATCCGTTGAATTTAGATGCTTTTGCCAAGCCCTTTCAATGTTATACTTTGGCAATCTAATCCCTTAGTGCGATATGGGGATCCCATAGGCTCTATTCCAATAAATTTCTCTTCGAGGTAGTGACTTCCTTCTGCCACATGGACCATATCTGTAGTACACCATGCTATCTTTACCACACATACCAAAACAACTAAGCATTCATAAGATCCCGAATATGTTTTTATAAGAGGAAGTTCCACCAAAGCTTAATGTCCCTTTGCTTGGAGTGATCGAAAGAACAACTATACAAGTGAACAAGCATAGTACCCATGGGAGCCCCAATATCTCAAACCAAGGGTTAGATCGCCCCAAGGCAAACACTAGGAAGAATTTCTCGAAGGCAATGGCTTTTATAGGGCATGAAGGCATTACACAGGCTGAGGCACACACAAGAGGAATGTAGCATCTGGTCTCTGAATGTACCTTTAATGTGCGTATTTTTATTTTATTCTTTATATAAGTGCATCATTGATTATTGGTTTCTTTGGAAACTCTAAATGATCTATTTTTTCAAAGGTCGTAGAACTGATTCTTTCTTGTTCAAAAAGCATAGGCGAGCTCATTGGGTATACACCTCATGAAGTGGAGGATGAGACGACCCTAATCTGGTTTCGGACGTGCCAATATACCTTCAATGTGAATATTTCCATATTATTATCTTTATAAGTTCCTTCTTTTAAGAAACAACGAATTCAGACTTATATTAACTAGGGGATCTTACATTCTCTATAGAGGTAGGCTAAGAGGAGATGCTCTCCATTGAGTAAAATGTTTAGCATACATATAGTCAGAGACTCGGACTTCAGCTTTAGAAGCTTTTCAAATGGCCTTTCGAAATAACATCCCAGACTTATACAAAGCTCTCTTAAGAGAATATTTCGTTTATGATTTTGGTTTTCTTTGGAAATTTTAAATGATCTATTATATGGAGACATAGCTCCCATTCTATCTTTTTCAAAAACCATACATGAGTTCCTTGGGTACCCAACTCTTGAGGTGAAGGTTGTGTGTTCAAGCTCTAGAGGCTTTTTGACATGGAAGGACATTCTTGAGCCGCTGAATCTAGATGCCTTTGGGGAGCCCTTTTCTTGTAATGCTTTGGCAATATAATCCCTCAATGTGATATGGGGGGTCCCATGGGTACTATGAAAATAAATTTCTCTTCAAGGCAACGACTTCCAACTCCCACATGGACCATATGTGTAGTACAATGTGCTACCTCTACCACACCCAAGTATCCGAGGTATTGCTCCCCTTGCTCAAATTTCTTTCAGCAATGGTCACAGGTGTCCATAGATACGCACAAGACCATTCATGTCATCTGATTGACCAAAACATTTAAGCGTCCATAAGATTGAAAATATATTTTTGTAATAAGAAGTTCTACAAAGCGCATTTTCCCTTTTCTTGAATTCATTGAAAAAACAATTTTACAAGTGAACAAGCATAGTACCCATGTGACCTTCATTATGGCACAAATCAAGGGTTAGATTGCCTAAAGGCAAACATTTGGAAAAATTTCTCAATGAACTTCCTTAACAACATGCTAAGACATTACACTAGCCATAGGCCCACACAAGCCTAATGTAACTTTTGATCTCCAAATGTATCTTCAATGCGGAGAGAGAGAGAGAGATAGAGGATGACAAGTGTCTCTAGCTTGTCTAAAGCCAAAGCGACTAGTACTCAGATTGCCATGGCTACAAAAGATGTTCAAGATTGACCCGAACACCATACATCATGCAAATACATACATTACTCACGAGTGAATTTCTCTTCAAGGCAGTGACCTCCTCCGGCCACGTGGACCATACACAAGACCATTCATGTCATCTAACTGACCAAAACATTTAAGCATTCATAAGATTGAAAATATATTTCTATAATGAAAAGTTCTACAAAGCTCACTCTCCCTTTGCTTGAATTCATTGAAAAAACAATTTTATTATGGGAGCCTCATTCTGGCACAAATCAAAGGTTAGATTGCCTAAAGGCAAACATTTGGAAAAATTTCTCCATGAACACTTTCGTAATAAAATGCTAAGACATTACATTAGCCATAGGCCCACACAAACCTAATAATCACAGAGGTCATCAGACCCATTCTGATATACCGAAACAATTCACCATTGATAATTTGCAAGTAAACTACATTCAATAAATACACGTCCAAATCAATTCAGCACTCAAAATTCACAAGTAAATTACACTCAATAAATACACGTCCAAACGTCCAAGTCGACTCTCTTCTTGTCCTATGTCGAACGATCACTTCTAATTTGAGGAAACTAATTTAGCTTATGACGTGCCAATATATTTTCAATGTCAATATTCTCATATTATTATTTTTATAAGTCCGTCAATGATTTTATTTTGAGCAGACAATGAAAGAAGAATTATCTATCTATCTATCTATTTATGTATCTATCTATCTATCTCTATCTATACATCTATTTTTCTATCTATCTATCTATTTATCTTTTTTCTATCTATCTATCTATCTATCTTATTGTTGTAGCCCTCGGGATGGTAGTGTGTCACACGTTCATTTCTAATGTGACAAGCCTAATGTAACTTCAAACCTGAGAATATACTTTCACTATGAATATTTTCATATATATTATTTTTATAAGTCCATTATGTTGGAGTTAGACATCTGTGAAAGCACGTGAATAACACAAGGAAGAAGAAGGTTGGAGCACAATACACAATACTGAATGTATTACTACTAGAATTTACAAAGATGAGTAACCCATTAGGGCTATATGTGTATATACAAGCCTTGAGAGTCCCCATTACTGAGCATATTCTTCATCATTTGATGTAGTTGAGAGGCTTACACTATAGCCTGCTCATATCACCATCATTGGGCATCATATTCATGCCAATGATCATGTACAACATTGTCATATAATACATTATATCATTGATCATCTCTGTTGGTCTCTCTGTAATTGTCACTGAGAATAATGTACTTGTCTTGCTCATATCACAGTGATCTCTCCATCATTTTCAATATTCTATAGCTTGTTTGAACAAGGTCACATTCTAATACATGCTATCAAAGTTTGAAGAAGTTTCATTAAACCAATTGGGAGAACATTGTCTTGAAGTGGTCATTGGTCATTCTCTGCAGAGTTCCTAAAATATCGGGGGTAAGCTTCAACTTGTTAAAGACATTGCTTAGTGTGTACTCTATCATTTTAAGTGACTTCACTTGAAATCATTAGATCTCTAAAATAATTAGATACCCTGAGAAGGAATTTTTCTACTCTACTATGTGGATTGAGCAGAACGTCTAGCAAGTATCAAGACCAAAATAGCAACTTTTTGGCCACTAGCTACATATAAACTTATCCATTTTGATCCTATTGTTTGAAGCATCATCTCCAAAGAACATAGGGACTTATTTAGTATCATTTGAGTACAAAAGGGTCCCACATCACAACTCTAAAGTGAAAGAGGGCAGGTACAAAGCAAGGATTAGCAGTACCAACTGATTTCTTGAAGTGTCCATCCATCTTTCCCAATAGCGATATCATAGCAACTTGAGGTAAAATGGGAGATGGTTTCCCTTCTTTTCGTGATAAATTGGACAGGCAAAAATTCCAAGCATGGTCCTTGTGGATGAAGACATATTTACAAGGAAGGAGTCTCTATGGATACATATCATGAGATGAGGAGATGCCCATTTTTAGAAGCAAAGGACAACCTACAAGAGACACTACAACAGATCGATGGTATACCGAGGTTTTTACCGAGGAAAATGAACGCGGCTTTATTTGCCGTGACGCAGGTGTAAAGGTCGGTGTGCATGTCGGTACCAAAGCATCAGTATATGCATCGGTATTACCGGCGCCCATACCGGTGCATATACCAAGGCTTGTGTTGGACATACCGTCACCTATACCATCGCCTACTGGGTGTACCGATGGTTATTCCGATGACACTACTGGGATTACCGTCACGTATACCGACGACCATACCTGCAAAATTTTTTTTTGGCAGAATGTTTTGTCTTTTGCTACAGCAACATTACCATGATGTTGCTTAACAAAAGACAATACACTCTGCCCAAAAAAAAAACGAGTACATGTGATGTGTACTCTAATGACAACCGAAATATGATTTCATGAAATTGAGTATTATTGGACACAAAAGAGATAATCAGAATGAACTATGAATCATGTACAAAAGAATTTATATATTTCAATAATGAAGCATGTACAAGAGTGTGGCAAACCACTGTCATATATGATGCTTTTACAAAATGTGGCAAAGCAATGTATTGCCATATGAAAATTAAATACAAAATATTGGTCTTCCACTTCCATACACATGCAAACAACGTTCCATATCAACAGTCCTGCAACAAAGAACATTAATGGAATGAGATAAATTCACATGAAAATTACAAACAACAAGTAAAAACCAAGTTTATAAATTAATTACGGCATCGTAAATGCTCCCATGAAACTACCGCATCGCGTCCCTCCAAGTCCTGCAATAGTGCAATCAACGCATGAATATATCCGTAAGACTCCTCCGTTTGTGGTGGAGGACGACCCATTGCCAGCTCCTGAAACAAATATAAAAAGATTAGAGAAATATACATGAGAAATTTAACACAAATAAATTCAATAAATAAAATGGTACTTACAAACTCATGACGCATCGTGTCATATCCGCTGCTGCCCAAATGTGACCGTCCAATCGTATCTAAACGTGTGCTGCGGCATTTCGCTTCTGGCGATATCGATCAGGAGTCTACTGCTCCTCGTCACAAATCATGTCCCACTCCTCAGCATCTAACCATACAGGCTTTGGTAAGCCTTCTCTGAAAGCATCACGAGCCTTGGATCATCGACGGGACATGACCTCACGTTCGGTGTGCAGAATCCACTCTGAACTGACAATAGACTGTCCATCGGCTGGTCCGAACTCCTGGTAAATCATCTGTGTGATATAATTCTTTCGATCTTTATCCTCTTCACTCCGTTTCAGCATGATGGAGTGTCCAAACTGGATGGAGCAAAGCTGTCCTATGCGTCCATGCATTGCTTTGCCAGCCACATCCATCACCGAAGCTCCATCTCGGATACTATACACCTTGAAGTCATCATGGTCATGAGCATCCCAAGGTGTATGTGGTGTTCCACGTGGTGTACTGCGTGGCATACCTACATCTAAGGTACTCGTCATAGGAGTAAAAGCAGGTGACACAACGTCCGTCGCACTGCCTCCACAACAACCGCCTCCTCCGCCTCCAGATCTACTTGTAGATCCACTCCTAGAACCTCCTGCTCCAGCATGATCTCGATCTACGAGATGGGCTTGAACCTGTATCGCGCTGAGGTGTCGAACACACATGTCTACTAGTAGACCTAGTCGGAGATGGCTGCAAAGGTGGTGGTGGTGGAGTCACAAAGCTAGGAGACATACCTCCTACGGGAGTAGCACCACCCGTAGGAGTGACACCGGCACGAGTGACACCGGTGGGAGTGAGGCCAGCGGGAGTGAGGCCGGAAGGAGTAAGGCCGCCAGGAGTGAGGCCGGGAGGAGTGCTACCACGAGCGATCCAATACTGTGATGTAGTGGCCATATACGTAGGAGGAACCTGAGAGATGAACTCCAAAAATTGCTCCTCTGTCATGGAATGTGGAGTGACTGGAGGACTGTCTCCCATCGTGCTTTGTAATAAAAGAACTCAAATAATTAGCATGCGATAAGAAAAGTTATATAGAGAATAAACAAAAAAAACAAATTTAGTACGTACAAGTATTTTATTCAAAAGTCCTCTATTCTAGCATCCTCTTGAAGATCCGATGCACCGAGAATATCTTTCTCTATATTGATGGCTTCTAAATTGCTTGCTATGCTGGTTTCCTCCTGATCATCGTCTATTGCTTCGTCTTCTAGAACAATGACCTCTTCTTCTCGAACAATGATCTCTTCCTCCTCGACTATCAAATGAATCTCTGAGTCCACTAGAGATGGACTTTCTTCTACATCTATGTTTTCAAAAATTTTTCTACTACGTGGAGGGACTTGTAAAACAAATAGCCATTCTCGATCTTTTGAATCTAGTATAAAAACATCTTGCTCACAGTATTTGGGAAGTACAAATATATCCCTTTCATCTGTCCATAATCTTGTGGAGTCGACTTGTTGCGTTTCTTCCAGGGGTGACTACTTTGAACCATTTCACATAAAAAACAAAGTAGTCAAACTTTCTGAAAGATACTTTCAAGATGTCTTGAATCACACCACAATAATCTGAGTCGCCTTCTAGAGCATTATCATCTCTTGCACTCGCTCTACTTTTTTGCAAAAAAATCACCATCACTCCACTATCAAAAGTAGACCTATTTTGATCGATTCATGCGATTCAAAAGTGTCGTCCATGAGACCATAGTGCACCGTATTTAATATACTCCCAATCACATCTTTTTGAGAGTTCTTCTTCTTCTTCAGAGATATCTTCACCCGTTGCCTTTGCTTGTGAAACCGCTGTATCTAGCCATCTGCTCGTTGGAAAAGGTGGGAGAGGTCGAAGATTTTTTGGAAGAGCAAAAATGGAGTGGAACAATTTCTTCGAAACTGAGCTCTTTCCTTTGTGTTAGTTTCCTTGGCAAGTTCGTACCTTTCTAACCACTTTTGCATAGGCTTAGAGTTAACTATGCAAAAATTCATTGCCTTTCTTTGAAAGCTACATCCATTTTTCTTTAATCCTTTACCTTGTGGTTCATCGCCTACGAGACGAACATCTTCATCATCGCTCCATAAGCAAGGCATTTCGAGACCCGATATATGTAGGAACTCAATTATGAATACAAGAGATTCTTGTACAAGCCATCCCTCTGCCATGCTACCCTCTAGACGTGCTCTCTGTCGAACAAACCCTTTTAATGTCTTCATAAAGCACTCTAAGAAGAACATCCATCAACTACAGACAGTTCCTGCTATTGCAACTTCATCTACCACATGAACCAGTAAATGAAGTTGAATAGTGAGAATACTTGTGGGAATGTATTTCTCTACCATACAAACAACCTCGATAGCATTGAGTTTCGCACTCTCTATGCTATCTCTATTTATCTCTTTAGAAGATATCCACCGTACTAAAGAACTAATTTTATTAATGGTTTTTTGTACATCCTCTGAAAGACAATCTTTTAGGGCTACAGGGAGCACAAAGTGTAAAAACTTGTGCCAATCATGAGACTTGAGTCCTGCAAGATCGTTGTTTCGTGTGAAAGCATTCTTTAGACACCTCATGCATCCAGTAGGTGTACGAAACTCTGAAATTGTTTTCTTCACTTGTTGCTCTTCCATCCTGCGAAGCACCCAAGGAGCTCTTGGTAACGATACTGTTCCGTTGTGCTTAGTAATTGCCCACAACTCTCGCATATGACCTCGCTCTTCTAAGTCCTCCCTTTGTGCTTTGCTTTCTTTCTTTCCGATCAAAGTTTTCCAAAGAATCTCTCCCACATTCTTAAAAATATGCATCGGGTCTACCAAATGATTGATCACCAATTCACTCCAATAAGGGATTTCATGAAAAATGGACAACTGTTTCATGCCAACAATTGGATTTTCTGAAGAACTGCGTAATCCAAATGGATTCACTCCATCCATAGCTAGGCCTAGACGTATGGACCGAGGCTCACTAGCAAACTCTGGCCACTTACTATCTATGTGCTTCCAAGCATCAGAGTCAGCTGGAACTCACATTACATTATCTGTAGACCTGCTCTTTGTATGGCATGACATTAACTCAGCTATAGATTTGCATCTAAACATGTTCTTAATTCATGGAATGATAGGAAAGTGGCGAAGAACCTTTGCGGGGATTGCTTCGCCTACAACCTCTTCTCTAAATCTATTTGCTCCACTCTTTGTACATACGTGGAGATGCTCATACTCATTCCAAAAGAGAATGCAATCATTCAGAAAAGCATGAATTTTAGTATAATCCATTCGAATGGACTGTAAAAGTTTTTTCGTATCTCCACGTGTTGGAGGCATGTCATTGCCCTCTGGCAAAAATTGATCTTTAAGAAGCCTGCAATAAGCAATTAAAATGATATTAGTAAATGAAGATATTGTGATACAACAATCAAAGCCAATTTATTCTCCACTTACCTGAATAATTGAGTGACACTACCATCTGACCATCCATAAGTGGATTGCAGATTGAGCATCGCGAGTGAAGCATGTAGTACAGATATCTTTGCTCCATTGTAAAGTGGTAAACGAGCTAATCTTTGCATGTTTTCATATTCTTCATCAACTTCTGATCATGGAATTTTTGTTGTGTCCATGAAACTCTCAACACCTTCTTCACCATCATGATCTTCATCCATCTCATAAAATGCTTCAAGCATCTCTTCCATATGTTCGTTCTGTGTAATGATATTAGTGCTTGCTTGTACGTCTAAGTCCTTTTTTGCTCTCTTTTGTCCACAAGAGGTTACCAGTGCAATGTCGTTTGGGTCCATCTACTCACCTTGGGGACCAAGCGAATGATAGCGTAGGTTTTCCAGTCGACTCCTATCAAAGGATCCATACCCTCTAACATGTGCAGTACAAATCCATCGTTTCCGATAAATTTGATACTTGCACTGTGTGCAAGGACATGCCATTCTCTCTTCAAGATTCAAAGAAGCCATCTGCTACAATATGGACATTTTAGAACATTTGTTTTTTTATTAAACCTAAAAACCTAACTCTTAAAGACTTAAATCTGAAATACTAAAACTAAATACTTAAATACCTAAAAAAACTTAAAACACTAATTTTAAGACCCTAATCTATATAGCTATCCTATTTTATCCATATATTCGGATTTTTTCTTGATTGATCCTATTTTATATATATATTTATTTATTTATTCAGATTTTTTTCCTCTTAATTGAGTTATATGTATGCCTAAATCCTAAAACCCTAGTTTTAAAGATCTTGTCCTAAATTATGTATATTTCTATACACATGTGTATATACATGTATATATGTATTATATGTGTATGTGTATATGTGTATATATCTTATGTAGCTGTTAAAACCCTAAAACCCTAATCTAAATGACCTAGACCTAAAACATGTATATATATGTATGCATGTGTATATATATGTGTATATGTATATAGATGTGCATATAGATAGGTGTATAAGTATGTGTGTTTGTGTATTGTATATATATTCACTCTATTTAAAATGATTAAATTTAAACCTATTTTTATATATTTAATCATATATATTTCATTTATTTATTTAAAATACTAGTTCTTATCATATTTTATTATCTATATAATTATCCTACCTTATATATATATATATTATTTATATATTCAGATTTTTTCCTTACTTAATCCTATTTTTATATATTTAATTATAAAGATATATATTTATTTATCTATATAATTATCCTATTTTATATATATATTTATTTATATATTCAGATTTTTCATTACGTAATCCTATTTTTATATATTTAATTTATATATTTAATTATATATATTTACTTAAATTATTTAAAACACTAGTTCTTTTCATATTTATTTATGTATATAGTTACCTTATTTTATATATATATTTATTTATATATTCAGATTTTTTCCTTACGTAATCCTATTTTTATATATTTAATTCTATATATTTAATTAAATTATTCAAAACACTAGTTATTTTTATATTTATTTATGTATATAATTATCTTATTTTATATATTTATTTATTTATATATTCAGATTTTTCCCTTACAGAATCCTATTTTTGTATATTTAATTTTATGTATTTAGTTTTATATATTTAATTTTATATATTTAATTAAAACCCTAATCTTAAAATTCTAGATCTAAAATATGTATATTTTTGTATGCATGTGTATCTACATGTATATATGTATTATATGTGTATGTGTATGTGTGTATATATGTTATGTAGGTGTTAAAACCCTAAAACCCTAATCTTAAAGATTTAGACTTAAATCTGAAATACTAAAACCTAAATACTTAACCACCAATAAAAATCTAAACTCCTAATCCTAAAACCCTAATCATATTTTTTATATATATTTATTTATATATTCATATTTGTTTTCTTATTTTTCTCTATATTTCTTCTTAATATAAATATAATTGAGTTATATGTATGTCTAAACCCTAAAACCCTAATCTTAAAGATCTAGACCTAAAATATGTATATCTATGTATACATGTGTATATACATGTATATATGTATTATATGTGCATGTCTATGTGTGCATATATGTTATGTAGGTGTTAAAACCCTAAAACCCTAATCTTCAAGATTTAAATCTAAAATATGTATATTTTTCTATGCATGTGTATCTACATGTATGTATGTATTATATGTATATGTGTGTTTGTGTATATATGTTATCTACGTATTAAGACCCTAAAACCCTAATCAGAAAGACTTAGACTTAAATCTGAAATACTAAAACCTAAATACTTAAACACCTATAAAAATCTAAACCCCTAATCCTAAAACCCTAATCATATTTTATATATATATTTAATTATATATTCATATTTTTTTTCTTATTTTTCTCTATATTTTGTCTTAAGATAAATATAATTGAGTGATATGTATGCCTAAACCCTAAAACCCTAATCATAAATATCTAGACCTAAAATATGTATATTTCTATATACATGTGTATATACATGTATATATATATTATATGTGTATGTGTATGTATGTGTAAATAGTGTAAAAACCCTAATCCTATTTTTATATATTTGATGTAAAAAAAAAACTTCAAAATAAACATAGGATTATATGTGTGTATGTATGCATGTGTGTATATATGCATGTGTATGTATGCATGTGTACATGTGTGCGTGTGTATGTATGCATGTGTATACATGTGTGTGTATGTGTATGTGTGTGTATGTAGGCATGCATGTGTGTGCATGTGTGTGTACGTGTGTGTATGTATGCATGCATGTGTGTGTATGTGTATGCATGTGTATACATGTGTGTGTATGTGTATGTGTGTGTATGTATACATGCATGTGTGTATATGTTCATATGTATGCATGTGTGTATATATGTGTGTTATATGTATGCATGTGTACATATGTGTGTGTATGTATGCATGTGCATACATGTGTGTGTATGTATGCATACATGTGTGTGTATGTGTATGTGTGTATATATTGTATGCATGCATGTGTGTATATATGTGTGTGTATGTAAGTGTGTGTATGTATGCATGTGTGCATATGTGTATATGTGTGTATGCATGCATGTGTGTACGTGTGTGTGTGAATGTATATGTGGGTATATATGTATGTGTGTATATGTGTGTGTGTCTGTGTATGTATGCATATGTGTATATATGTGTGTGTATGTATGTGTGTGTATGTATGTGTGTGTATGTATGCATGTGTGTATATGTGTATATGTGTGTATGCATGCATGTGTATATATGTGTATATATGTATTATATGTGCATGTCTATGTGTGCATATATGTTATGTAGGTGTTAAAACCCTAAAACCCTAATCTTCAAGATTTAAATCTAAAATATGTATATTTTTCTATGCATGTGTATCTACATGTATGTATGTATTATATGTATATGTGTGTTTGTGTATATATGTTATCTACGTATTAAGACCCTAAAACCCTAATCAGAAAGACTTAGACTTAAATCTGAAATACTAAAACCTAAATACTTAAACACCTATAAAAATCTAAACCCCTAATCCTAAAACCCTAATCATATTTTATATATATATTTAATTATATATTCATATTTTTTTTCTTATTTTTCTCTATATTTTGTCTTAAGATAAATATAATTGAGTGATATGTATGCCTAAACCCTAAAACCCTAATCATAAATATCTAGACCTAAAATATGTATATTTCTATATACATGTGTATATACATGTATATATATATTATATGTGTATGTGTATGTATGTGTAAATAGTGTAAAAACCCTAATCCTATTTTTATATATTTGATGTAAAAAAAAACTTCAAAATAAACATAGGATTATATGTGTGTATGTATGCATGTGTGTATATATGCATGTGTATGTATGCATGTGTACATGTGTGCGTGTGTATGTATGCATGTGTATACATGTGTGTGTATGTGTATGTGTGTGTATGTAGGCATGCATGTGTGTGCATGTGTGTGTACGTGTGTGTATGTATGCATGCATGTGTGTGTATGTGTATGCATGTGTATACATGTGTGTGTATGTGTATGTGTGTGTATGTATACATGCATGTGTGTATATGTTCATATGTATGCATGTGTGTATATATGTGTGTTATATGTATGCATGTGTACATATGTGTGTGTATGTATGCATGTGCATACATGTGTGTGTATGTATGCATGCATGTGTGTGTATGTGTATGTGTGTATATATTGTATGCATGCATGTGTGTATATATGTGTGTGTATGTATGTGTGTGTATGTATGCATGTGTGCATATGTGTATATGTGTGTATGCATGCATGTGTGTACATGTGTGTGTGAATGTGTATGTGGGTATATATGTATGTGTGTATATGTGTGTGTGTCTGTGTATGTATGCATATGTGTATATATGTGTGTGTATGTATGTGTGTGTATGTATGTGTGTGTATGTATGCATGTGTGTATATGTGTATATGTGTGTATGCATGCATGTGTGTATATGTGTGTGTATGTATGCATGCATGTGTGTATATGTGTGTATATATGTGTGTGTGTATGTATGTGTGTATATGTGTGTGTGTATGTGTATGTATGCATATGTATATATATGTATGTGTATGTATGTGTGTATGCAAGTGTGGGTATGTATGCATGTGTGTAAATTTATATGTGTGTGTATGCATGCATGTGTGTATATGTGTGTGTGTGTGTATGTAAGCATGCATGTGTGTATAGGTGTGTGTATCTAAGCATGCACGTCTGTACATGCATGTGTCTACATGTATGTGTGTATGTATGCATGTGTGTACATGTATGTGTGTATGTATGCATGTGTGTACATGTATGTGTGTATGTATGCATGTGTAAATGTGTGTGTATGTGTGTGTGTGTATGCTCTATTTCCCTATCTCTATCTTCCTTTCTTTCATTATTCTTTATCTCTCTCTCTCTATCTCTATCTATTTCTCTCTCTCTCTCTCTCTCTCTCTCTCTCTCTCTCTCTCTCTCTCTCTCTCTCTCTCTCTCTCTCTCTCTCTTTCTCTCTCTCTCTCGTTCTCTCTCTCCTTCTCTCTCTATCATTAGAGAATAAAACAATCACTTACAAGTATGCCCCTCTTTTGGATCGTTGTCGTCAAAGCGTTATGTATGTCATCTATCGTTCAATTGCAAACAACCGGCAGGAGTGACACCGGCGGGAGTGAGGCCAGCGGGAGTGAGGCCGACAGGAGTAAGGCCGCCAGGAGTGAGGCCGGGAGGAGCGCTACCACGAGCGATCCAATACTGTGATGCAGTGGCCATATACGCAGGAGGAACCTGAGAGATGAACTCCAAAAATTGCTCCTCTGTCATGGAATGTGGAGTGACTGGAGGATTGTCTCCCATCGTGCTCTATAATAAAAGAACTCAAATAATTAGCATGCGATAAGAAAAGTTATATAGAGAATAAACAAAAAAAAACAAAAATTAGTACGTACAAGTATTTTATTCAAAAGTCCTCTATTCTAGCATCCTCTTGAAGATCCGATGCACCGAGAATATCTATCTCTATATTGATGGCTTCTAAATCGCTTGCTATGCTGGTTTCCTCCTGATCATCGTCTATTGCTTCGTCTTCTGGAACAATGACCTCTTCTTCAATGACCTCTTCTTCTCGAACAATGATCTCTTCCTCCTCGACTGTCGAATGAATCTCTGAGTCCACTAGAGATGGACTTTCTTCTACATCTATGTTTTGAAAAATTTGTCTACTACGTGGAGGGACTTGTAAAACAAATAGCCACTCTCGGTCTTTTGAATCTGGTATAAAAACATCTTGCTCACAGTGTTTGGGAAGTACAAATATATCCCTTTCATCTGTCCATAATCTTGTGGAGTGGACTTGAAGCAAACCGCTCTTATCCCGTCTCACTATTGTGTTTCTTCCAGAGGTGACTACTTTGAACCATTTCACATAAAAAACAAAGTAGTCAAACTTTTTGAAAGATAGTTTCAAGATGTCTTGAATCACACCACAATAATCTAAGTCGCCTTCTAGAGCATTATTATCTCTTGCACTCGCTCTACTTTTCTGCAAAAAAATCACCATCACTCCACTATCAAAAGTAGACCTATTTTGATCGATTCATGCGATTCAAAAGTGTCGTCCATGAGACCATAGTGCACCGTATTTAATATACTCCCAATCACATCCTTTTGGGAGTTCTTCTTCTTCTTCAGAGATATCTTCACCCGTTGCCTTTGCTTGTGAAACCGCTGTATCTAGCCATCTGCTCGTTGGAAAAGGTGGGAGAGGTCGAAGATTTTTTGGAAGAGCAAAAATCGAGTGGAACAATTTCTTCGAAACTGAGCTCTTTCCTTTGCGTTAGTTTCCTTGGCAAGTTCATACCTTTCTAACCACTTTTGCATAGGCTCAGAGTTAACTATGCAAAACTTCATTTCCTTCTCTCTGAAAGGTGCATCCAATTTTCTTTGCAATCCTTTACCTTGTGGTTCATCGCCTATGAGACGAACATCTTCATCATCGCTCCATAAGCAAGGCATTTCGGGACCCGATATATGTAGAAACTCAGTTATGAATACAGGAGATTCTTATACAAGCCATCCCTCTGCCATGCTACCCTCTAGACGTGCTCTCTGTCGAACAAACCCTTTTAATGTCTTCATAAAGCACTCTAAGAAGAACATCCATCAACTATGGACAATTCCTGCTATTGCAACTTCATCTACCACATGAACCAGTAAATGAAGTTGAATAGTGAGAATACTTGTGGGAATGTATTTCTCTACCATACAAACAACCTCGATACCATTGAGTTTCGCACTCTCTATGCTATCTCTATTTATCTCTTTAGAAGATATCCACCGTATTAAAGAACTAATTTTATAAATGGTTTTTCGTACATCCTCTGAAAGACAATATTTTAGGGCTACAAGGAGCACAAAGTGTAAAAACTTGTGCCAATCATGAGACTTGAGTCCTGCAAGATCGTTGTTTCGTGTGAAAGCACCCAAGGAGCTCTTGGTAACGATACTATTCCATTGTGCTTAGTAATTGCCCACAACTCTCGCATATGACCTCACTCTTCTAAGTCCTCCCTTTGTGCTTTGCTTTCTTTCTTTCCGATCAAAGTTTTCCAAAGAATCTCTCCCACATTCTTAAAAATATGCATCAGGTCTACCAAATGATTGATCACCAATTCACTCCAATAAGGGAGTTCATGAAAAATGGACAACTGTTTCATGCCAGCAACTGGATTTTCTGAATCCCACAGTTGTTTCCAATCGCTAGCTTTCATTTGGTGTTGCGCTTGTCAACCAATTTGTCCTTCACGTAAAACATGTCCATCACGCAAATATCTATGATGTCCTTCATAGACAGTTTTACGTAGTGCTTTGGAATAGCGTGCTTCGAGTCGTGGTCTGCATAAAGGACAAGCATGGTAACCCGAAATCGATAAACCTGAACATTCACCATAACCAGGCCAACCATGCATTGTCCACATAAGTATGCCTTGCACTCGCACGTCTCGTCTTCTTATAGGTTGAGACATGTCACGCAAAGTAATCCCATCCCATAAAATGCACAGCTCTTCCACAAGTGGTGCAAGATATACATCCATGTTTTTTACCTTATACTTACGTGGTACAATAAGAGCTAATAATAAATGACCTTTCTTTGTGGCCAACCATGGTGGGATATTATAATTGATCAAACATACAGACCATGTGCTCCATGAAGAACTGCGTAATCCGAATGGATTCACTCCATCCATAGCTAGGCCTAGACGTATGGACCGAGGCTCACTAGCAAACTCAAGCCACTTACTATCTATGTGCTTCCAAGCATCAGAGTCAGATGGCACTCGCATTACGTTATCTGTAGACCTGCTCTTTGTATGCCATGACATTAACTCAGCTATAGATTTGCATCTAAACATGTTCTTAATTCGTGGAATGATAGGAAAGTGGCAAAGAACCTTTGCGGGGATTGCTTCGCCTAAAACCTCTTCTCTAAATCTATTTGCTCCACTCTTTGGACATACGTGGAGATGCTCATACTCATTCCAAAAGAGAATGCAATCATTCAGACAAGCATGAATTCTAGTATAATCCATTCCAATGGACTATAAAAGTTTTTTCGTATCTCCACGTGTTGGAGGCATGTCATTGCCCTCTGGCAAAAATTGATCTTTAAGAAGCCTGCAATAAGCAATTAAAATGATATTAGTAAATGAAAATATTGTGATACAACAATGAAAGCCAATTTATTCTCCACTTACCTGAATAATTGAGTGACACTACTATCTGACCATCCATAAATGGATTGCAGATTGAGCATCGCGAGTGAAGCATGTAGTACAGATATGTTTGCTCCATTGTAAAGTGGTAAACGAGCTAATCTTTGCATGTTTTCATATTCTTCATCAACTTCTGATCGTTGAATTTTTGTTGTGTCCATGAAACTCTCAGCACCTTCTTCACCATCACGATCTTCGTCCATCTCATAAAATGCTTCAAGCATCTCTTCCATATGTTCATTCTGTGTAATGATATTAGTGCTTGCTTGTACGTCTAAGTCCTTTTTTGCTCTCTTTTGTCCACGAGAGGTTAGCAGTGCAATGTCGTTTGGGTCCATCTGCTCACCTGGGGGACCATGCGAATGATAGCGTAGGTTTTCTAGTTGACTCCTATCAAAGGATCCATACTCTCTAACATGTGCAGTACAAATCCATCGTTTCCGATAAATTTGATACTTGCACTGTGTACAAGGACATGCCATTCTCTCTTCAGGATTCAAAGAAGCCATCTGCTACAATATGGACATTTTAGAACATTTGTTTTTTTATTAAACCTATAAACCTAACTCTTAAAGACTTAAATCTGAAATACTAAAACTAAATACTTAAATACCTAAAAAAACTTAAAACACTAATTTTAAGACCCTAATCTATATAGCTATCCTATTTTATCTATATATTCGGATTTTTTATTGATTGATCCTATTTTATATATATATTTATGTATTTATTCAGATTTTTTTCCTCTTAATTGAGTTATATGTATGCCTAAATGCTAAAACCCTAGTTTTAAAGATCTTTTCCTAAATAATGTATATTTCTATACACATGTGTATATACATGTATATATGTATTATATGTGTATGTGTATGTGTGTATATATGTTATGTAGGTGTTAAAACCCTAAAACCCTAATCTAAATGACCTAGACCTAAAACATGTATATATATGTATGCATGTGTATATATATGTGTATATGTATATAGATGTGCATATAGATAGGTGTATAAGTATGTGTGTTTGTGTATTGTATATATATTTACTCTATTTAAAATGATTAAATTTAAACCTATTTTTATATATTTAATCATATATATTTCATTTATTTATTTAAAATACTAGTTCTTATCATATTTTATTATCTATATAATTATCCTACCTTATATATATATATATTATTTATATATTCAGATTTTTTCCTTACTTAATCCTATTTTTATATATTTAATTATAAAGATTTAATTAAATTTTTTAAAACACTAGTTCTTTTTATATTTATTTATCTATATAATTATCCTATTTTATATATATATTTATTTATATATTCAGATTTTTTCATTACGTAATCCTATTTTTATATATTTAATTTATATACTTAATTATATATATTTACTTAAATTATTTAAAACACTAGTTCCTTTCATATTTATTTATGTATATAATTATCTTATTTTATATATATATTTATTTATATATTCAGATTTTTTCCTTACGTAATCCTATTTTTATATATTTAATTCTATATATTTAATTAAATTATATAAAACACTAGTTATTTTTATATTTATTTATGTATATAATTATCTTATTTTTTATATATATTTATTTATATATTCAGATTTTTCCCTTACAGAATCCTATTTTTATATATTTAATTTTATGTATTTAGTTTTATATATTTAATTTTATATATTTAATTATATATATTTAATTAAAACCCTAATCTTAAAATTCTAGATCTAAAAATATGTATATTTTTGTATGCATGTGTATCTACATGTATATATGTATTATATGTGTATGTGTATGTGTGTATATATGTTATGTAGGTGTTAAAACCCCAAAACCCTAATCTTAAATATTTAGACTTAAATATGAAATACTAAAACCTAAATACTTAACCACCAATAAAAATCTAAATCCCTAATCCTAAAACCCTAATCATATTTTTTATATATATTTATTTATATATTCATATTTGTTTTCTTATTTTTCTCTATATTTCTTCTTAATATAAATATAATTGAGTTATATGTATGTCTAAACCCTAAAACCCTTATCTTAAAGATCTAGACCTAAAATATGTATATCTATGTATACATGTGTATATACATGTATATATGTATTATATGTGCATGTGTATGTGTGCATATATGTTATGTAGGTGTTAAAACCCTAAAACCCTAATCTTAAAGATTTAAATCTAAAATATGTATATTTTTGTATGCATGTGTATCTACATGTATGTATGTATTATATGTATATGTGTGTTTGTGTATATATGTTATCTACGTATTAAAACCCTAAAACCCTAATCAAAAAGACTTAGACTTAAATCTGAAATACTAAAACCTAAATACTTAAACAGCTATAAAATTCTAAACCCCTAATCCTAAAACCCTAATCATATTTTATATATATATTTAATTATATATTCATATTTTTTTTCTTATTTTTCTCTATATTTTTTCTTAATATAAATATAATTGAGTGATATGTATGCCTAAACCCTAAAACCCTAATCATAAATATCTAGACCTAAAATATGTATATTTTTATATATATGTGTATATACATGTATATATATATTATATGTGTATGTGTATGTATGTGTAAATAGCGTAAAAACCCTAATCCTATTTTTATATATTTGATGTAAAAAAAAACTTCAAAATAAACATAGGATTATATGTGTGTATGTATGCATGTGTGTATATATGGGTGTGTAATATGCATGTGTACATGTGTGCGTGTGTATGTATGCATGTGTATACATGTGTGTGTATGTGTATGTGCGTGTATGTAGGCATGCATGTGTGTGCATGTGTGTGTACGTGTGTGCATGTATGCATGCATGTGTGTGTATGTGTGTGTATGTGTATGCATGTGTACACATGTGTTTGTATGTGTATGTGTGTGTATGTATACATGCATGTGTGTATATGTGCATATGTATGCATGTGTGTATATATGTGTGTTATATGTATGCATGTGTACATATGTGTGTGTATGTATGCATGTGCATACATGTGTGTGTATGTATGCATGCATGTGTGTGTATGTATGCATGCATGTGTGTGTATGTGTATGTGTGTATATATTGTATGCATGCATGTGTGTATATATGTGTGTGTATGTATGTGTGTGTATGCATGCATGTGTGTATATGTGTATATGTGTGTATGCATGCCTGTGTGTATGTGTGTGTGTGAACGTATATGTGTGTATATATGTATGTGTGTATATGTGTGTGTGTCTTTGTATGTATGCATATGTGTATATATGTGTGTGTATGTATGTGTGTATGCATGTGTGTGTATGTATGCATGTGTGTATATGTGTATATGTGTGTATGCATGCATGTGTGTATATGTGTGTGTATGTATGCATGCATGTGTGTATATGTGTGTATATATGTGTGTGTATGTATGTGTGTATATGTGTGTGTATGTGTATGTATGCATATATATGTGTGTGTATGTATGTGTGTATGCATGTGTGGGTATGTATGCATGTGTGTAAATTTATATGTGTGTGTATGCATGCATGTGTGTATATGTGTGTGTGTGTATGTAAGCATGAATGTGTGTATAGGTGTGTGTGTATGTAAGCATGCACGTGTGTACATGCATGTGTGTACATGTATGTGTGTATGTATGCATGTGTGTACATGTATGTGTGTATGTATGCATGTGTAATGTGTAAATGTGTGTGTATGTGTGTGCGTGTTTGTGTATGCTCTATTTTCCTATCTCTATCTTCCTTTCTTTCATTATTCTTTATCTCTCTCTCTCTATCTCTCTCTCTCTCTCTCTCTCTCTCTCTTTCTCTCTCTCTCTCTTTCTCTCTCTCTCGTTCTCTCTCTCCTTCTCTCTCTATCAATAGAGAATAAAACAATCACTTACAAGTATGCCCCTCTTTTGGATCGTTGTCGTCAAAGCGTTATGTATGTCATCTATCATCTAATTGCAAACAGTGGACGCCAAAGAACTTTTGCAAAATCAAAGAAAAGAGAAATTATAAAACCTAAAGCATATAGAAACACAAATGCTAACAGTACACGCAGCACTTACCAAGATTTGAGATCTAAGCCAAGAGAGAGAGTGTGTGTGTGTGTGTGTGAGTAGAGAGAGAGATCTATGTGTGTGTGTGTGCACAAGACAATGCAGGTCGCAATTCAGTTCGCACGTGCAAGTTCGACAGAAAACCAACAGTACTCAAACACACGCAAAAATGTGAGGTTTTGCTCTCAGGTTCGCGGTATGTTTAAAACTCGCCGCCGGTATAGGCGTCGGTATACGCGTCGGTAATTCCAAGTAATTTACCGATGCTTATACCGACGCCCTTACCGACGCCTATACCGACGCATATAACGACCCATATACCGGCGGTTGCGGGCCACACCGACAATCTGTTTAAAATGGTCATACCGACGGTCACTTTACCGTCGATATCTCTAAGTGACATTTTTCGAGGCCCATACCGACGTCGACTATGACCGTCAGTATATGCAACGTCAGTATGCCCCTCATATGTTGTAGTGAGAGGATCTTGAAAGACTCAACTCATGGTGTGCCAAAGATGCATTAGCAAGGTCATATCTTCTTAACTCTATCTATAGCTTCCTTCTTCCACACATTAGGAACTATAAAACATCCCAAGAGACTTTGGATACACTGTCTTCATATTTTCTTCTAATACAATAGCAAGAAAGAATCAATTGTGGATTGAGTTTACCACTCAAAGGGAGCAACCCAAGCAAAGCATTTTAGAGTATGTGACCAAAGTTAAAGATGTGGCTTACCAATTGGCAAGCATAGGAGAGGAGATTGAAGAGGAGCAAATAGTGAGACAAGTGATCAATGGCATCAAGGCAGATGACAAATGAGAAAGCTTCACAACTGCCATGGACTTATACATGGACATGCAGATTCCACATCTTACCACACTCATGAGGAAAATCTTTACCCATGAAGCTAGTAATAACTCTTTTTCCCTATACACAGATAAAGGCAAGTCTAAAGAGAGAGGCAAAAGCAAAAAGATTGAAGATGAAGGTACTACTTCTCAAGCTAACTATGCAAGAAGAGGTAGGAACTCAAGAGGTAGGGGTAGAGGCAGTAAGCAAGGTAGGGGGAGATATTTCAACGCTTCCCCATGCAACATGTGGACTGTCTAATCACACTATAGATGAGTGCTATAGGAACTACAAGAATCAGAGAGGAAGAGGATATGAAAGAGGTGGCTACTCACAATCAAGAGGAAGGTTGAATCATACTCAAAGCTACAACAACAACTACAATAACAATTATAACAACAAGTACCAGGGAGGCTACAAATCAAGTAAAGACTACAACAATCACACAAAGGATCAAGAGGATTCCCTTCTAATTATGAATATGACTTCAAAACAAGGTATGAATGATGAACACCTCTTCTATATTGACTCAGGTTGTTCAAACCATGTGATAGGCAATCTAGCTCTTCTCTCTTACCTTAAGGAACTCAAGGGAAAGCACCAAGTACAAACAGGTGATGACACCAAGCATTCAGTTGTCAAGGTAGGAAATGTCAATAGTTTTGATGGGAATAGAAACTTGTTGAGCAGGTTTCTATATGTACCTACAATCACCAAGAATTTGATGAGTGTTGGACATATTGTGGAAAAAGGTTTGCAGGCTAGGTTCAACAAATATGGAGCATTTGTGGAGGATCCCCAACAAGGATTCAGGGAGAAAAGACAGGTACATTATTTACATTTGAACCTAGAGATACAAGGAGTATTGCACTCTGTAAATATAAGCATCAAACATTATCAGAACTTGAGATTTGGCATAAAAGATTAGGGCATATTGCTGAGAGAACTTTGAGACAAATATGTAGAGATCAATGTGTGCTTGTAATACCGAATGTATCCAAGCAACACATGATCTATAAATGTGGTGCATGTCAGTTTGGTAAATCACATAGGTTACCCTTCTCAAAGAAAGGCTACAAGCATGAGGATTACTTGGAGATTTTCCACACATATGTGTGGGGACCAAGCAAGGAGCCATCAATTTTAGGCTCAAGGTACTATGTATCTTCATTGATGATTTCAGTAGGTGGACTTATTATATTTCATGAAGCACAAAGATGAGGTGTTTAGTTTCTTTAAGAAATATCTTGCACTTGTGGAAAACCAAATAGGAAGAAGCCTAAAAAGTGTTGGAGTTAGACGTCTGCGGAAGCACGTGAACAACAAAAGGAAGAAGAAGAAGCTTGGAGCACAACACACAATACTGAATGTATTACTAGAGAATGTACAAAGATAAGTACCCCATTAGGGCAATAGGCTTATAAACAAGCTGAGGGAAAAAAACCTCCTAAAGAGGGAAAAAAGTGCCCCAGTGGTCCTAGTGTGTTCACACATATCACTACCTATATATATCAACAAATCCCCCCTGGCAATGATGCGGTGAACAAGGAGTTGGCACTCATGTATAAGGAAGTGCCAAGCTATGTGGAAATCACTCCACAAAAGGAAGTAATCCCAAAGCTTTGCAGAAAGCTTCAATCTTCTCCCTAGGCAGAGCCTTCGTGAAAAGGTCTGCAATGTTCTCCTACGTGGGCACATATGCTAAGATGATCTCCCAAGCAGAGAACTTCTCCCTGACATAGTGATAATGCACCTCAATGTGCTTAGTGCGAGCATGGAACACACGGTTCCTCGCAATTGCCAATGCGCTTTGACTGTTAGTGAAGATGGTGGTGGCAGAAGTCTAACGAGCACCCAAATTAGCCATAAGGCGTCTGAGCCACACACACTCAACAGTCGTTGTGAAAGATGCAGTATACTCAGCCTCACAACTGGAAGTGGCCATAGTAGGCTGCTTCTTTCTCAACCAAGATATACATGAGCTACCAAGCATGAAGCAAAAGCCACTAGTGGACACACGAGTGTTAAAGCAACCAGTCCAATTAGAGTCAGAAAAACAATGCAAATCTGGCGGTAGTGATCCTCCCTTGGGATAAAACAACCCAAGTAGCTGAGTACCACTCAAATAGCGAAAGATGCGCTTAACTGCCTGCCAATGCTTGACTCCTGGGCAATGCATAGACCTGCTCATCTATGAGACAACAAACTGAATATCTAGCCGAGTAATGCATAAGTAAATCAAGCATCCAACAACCTACTGATAGAGAACAACATCAAATGCATCTCCAGCATCATGAAGACTCAAACGTAAACTTGTCTCCATAGGAGTGGCAATAGGCTTACAGTCTTCAAGGCCAAAATGCTGCAATAATGTGTCAATATATTTGGTTTGACACAAAGCCATTACACCATCAACTTGCATAGACTGAATGCCCGAATAGTAATGCAAATGCCCAAAATCAGACATCTCAAATGAGGCATGCAAATCAGCCTTAAAATCAGCAATATGGTTCTCAATAGGAAAAGTGAGCAGCATGTCGTCAACATAGACAACAATGATCAGAAGCACATCATTAGCATGCTTAACATATAAGGTGCTTTTAGTTGGACTATTCTCAAAACCATGTGCAATCAGATAGGCATGTATCTTCTCATACCAAGCACGTGGTGCTTGCTTTAAACCATATAATGCCTTCTTTAACCTGCACACCTGGTTTTCATACCCTTTCTTCACAAAGCCATGGGGCTGAAAAACATACACTTCTCCATGTAAGTCACCATTCAGAAATGCAGTTTTAATGTCCAACTGATGTACATTCCAACCATGATGGGCTGCAAGTGCACAAATGCTTCGAACAGTAGTCATAGGGCATGTAGGTGCAAAGCTCTCATCAAAATCAATGCCTGTTTCGTGCGCATAACCCTTTGCAACAAGCCTAGCCTTATACCTGTCAACTGTACCATCCGGTTTACGCTTTAGCTTGTATACCCACTTAGTGCCAATGGCCTTCTTGCTAAGAGGCAAGTCACATAAAGACCAAGTACCATTCTTCATTATTGCATCATATTCAGATTGCATAGCAGCCATCCAATTTTCTGAATTTTGTGCTTCATCAAACGAAACAGGCTCATTCTAATCACAGAGACTAGATGTAGCCATAGCATAGCAATCTGATGCAAAAGAGGCACTATGAGAGCCTGAACGAGTACGATATGACAAAGGTGCATCTAATTTACTGTCATGCAAAGTCTGCACCAACCATTTTGGCATAGTTTTTGCCTGCTCAATATCAGCTCTTTCATCAACTAGTGCATCAAGTAAATCTACATCAGAAATGGAATGGTCTACATCATCACATGAAACCTGCAAAGGCTGAGATGTTGCCTCATTGGGACCGGCACTAGACTATCCACCTGTAAAAAGAGGCAGCAAAGTATCATATATGTCTTTGGATCTAACAAATGTCTCCTTAGTACATGAAAGCAATGGCTGAATAGCATCTTCCACAAAAACAACATCACGGATAACCAGAATGCATTTAGTCTGTGGATGATACAGATGATAGCCTTTACTTTCAGAACTGTATCCAACAAAAATACATTTTACTGCTTTATCATCCAACTTTCTGCGATGTTGTTCACGCACTAATGCATATGCCAAAAAACCAAAAACATGCAGTTGAGCAACTGGTGGCTTGCGGTCATGCCAAGCCTCATATGGAGCGATAGACTGCAACGCTTTAGTGGAACACCTATTCAGTACATATGTTGGACACATGAGAGCCTCAAGCCAGAAACTATGTGGTAAAGACTAACTCTTGACCATACACCTCGCCATCTCCATGAGTGACCTATTCTTTCGTTCAGCAACTCCATTCTGTTGAGGTGTATACGGCACTGTACTCTGGTGTTTGATCCCACATTCAGCCAGAAATGCATTAAAATCAGAAGACATATATTCCCCCCCTCGATTAGAATGGAGGGTGCCCATTTTACATGCTGACAGATTTTCAGCCAAAACCAAAAACTATTTGAAGCACATGAATACTTCAGACTTTGCCTTCAATGGATATACCCATGCATGCCTAGAAAAATCATCGATGAAAGTCACAAAGTAAAGATAATTCCCAAAAGAAGGTGTTTGCATAGGACCAGAGACATCAGTATGTACAAGGTGCAATTTCTGCGTAGCTTGAACTGAACCATCTTTTGGAAATGATGAACACTGCATTTTGCCCAAAATACAGCCTTCACAAACATGTTTCCTAGGTGCCTCAAGTTTGGGCAAAGAGGACACCATTTCAGATTTCTACAGGCGTAGCAAACTAGCAAAATTCAGATGGCCAAAGCGTACATGCCAAAGTTTTGCATCTGACACGGCCTGAGAATCATTTACTGCACATGCCAAATCATTTACACACCTTTCATAGTCTATGAGCTTATACAGCCCACGACATAAAATGCGAGAAGCAATAATTACATCGCCATTTGACAGAGCATGAACTATACATCTGTCAGCAATAAATTTCACAACCAAACCAATCTTGGCTAATGCAAAAACTGATAACAGGTTCTTCTTGATCCCTGGCACAAATAAAGCATCTGACAAAGTGAAAGAACTACCACCAGCAGTAGTCAAATTGATCTTACCAACTCCCATAACAGGATAAGAGGAGTTTTTGGCGCATGTAACAGTATTCCCTGTAGGGGCCAACACTGCGCTCGGAGAAACTGCGCTCGGAGGTAATATGTTTGATCGCCCCACTATCAAAATACCAAACATTTGACTCTACTACAAACATGCACTGCTTATGAGAAGATGGGTCAAAACTGCAGACAGTAGTAAACGCCCATTCTTCTTCTTGTACAAGATTAGCAGACTCTTATTTTGGTGTAGAGGCCTCTGCAACAACCATTCCATCCTCTTTCTTCTTTGCCTCTTTAGTAGCCAGTTTTGGACAGTTCTTTATGATATGATCATTCCCTTTACAATACTTACAAAACAATTTCTCCTTTTTTTATTTCTTCTCATCTTTATCTTCCTTCTTCGAATATGCACAATTAGTAGATTTCTGCTTACTACTTGAAGAACTCCATTTTCCTTTGCCCTTCTGACTAACGAGGAAAGCTTGATCTGCAACTCGCATAATGGACCTGTTCTGCCTAGACTAATCTTCCTGCAACAAAACAGAGACTAACTCCTCAAATGATAAGGCATTTGGATTGCCTTTCATCATCAACCGAAGAGTAGAAGAAAAACTCTGATATGAATCAGGAAGACCATTCAAAACGGTCTGCACAAGTGAGCTATCTGGTATAACCTCATCAGCAGAAATCAACTGTTCCTTCAAGTCTTTGATCTTCGTTAGGAAAGTGTCCATAGAATCACCTTCATTCATGTGCTCACTTTCCAACTGTTTTCGGAGCAAGACGAGCCTCATTCCTAGCTTGGTACAATGTGGTAAGTGTATCCCAAGCATCCTTAGTTGTCTTGCAAGAGCAAATGTGAGGAATAATGGCATCTTTGACAGACAAAGCTATCAATGCATGTGCTTGGGCATCTCTGCCATCCCAGTGAATCTGCTCTCTAGTAGGTGCAGCAGAAACCGCAACACCAACAAGAATATGCAGAATATCATCATCTTCAACACCTTTTGCATCAGCTTCAGGACCTACAGTTGTAACAATTGTAGGTGTGATAGGACATTTGTTGACACCCTCTACAATGTTCCACAGTCCTTTTGCAACCAACACATGTTGCATCATATAAGCCCATAACGGGTAGTTGGTACCATCCAACTTATCCTCAACAGCCAACATACGGAATACATCACTACTTTCAGCCATGGCCGGTGAATAAAATACCTTGATGCAGAAAATTGATTGTATCCCAAAACGTTGACAAAACTGCCCTGAAGAATTCTGCTAGACCTGTAGCAGACATCGACGCGCTTATAGTGGCGAACAGAAACTGGTATATACATTTGGCACAAAAAGATGAAATAGCCTACACAAGCACTGTGATAGTGCGTTCGGAGGCCGAAATGAGCTTAGATCGCGATTTCCGCACCATAGAGTATGCTCGAAAACACGATGAGTATGCTCACTAAAATTCCTGCGATTCTGAGATTGCAAATGGAGGAGTGTCGATGGCACCCTAGATGAAGCGACGACCTCTTCTGATACCAATTGTTGGGTTAGACGTCTGCGGAAGCACGTGAACAGCACAAGGAAGAAGAAGAAGCTTGGAGCACAACACACAATACTGAATGTATTACTAGATAATGTACAAAGATAAGTAGCCCTTTCATTGGGTACTCAACTATTGAGGTGGAGGTTGTGTGTTCAATATCTCGAGGCTATTCAACATGGTTGAACATACCAAAACCGTTGAATCTAGATGCCTTTGCGGAGACCTTTCCATGTAAATCTTTGGCAAGCTAAT
>MU260933.1:25000-30000 GCA_020310875.1 Ceratopteris richardii | reverse complement strand
AAAGTTTTCAAGTCTAGTGAAGTGCAAACTCATCTGTTTTGTTTCAATCATTAGTCAAATCATTTCCAAAGTACATATAGCATATTTTGGTATCATCTGGAAGCTCAAGGAGTATACTAAACATATCTGGAATCAAAAGAGGGCTGGTGTGAAGCAGGTCTAGCAGCACCAACTCAATCTTCTGAGTGCATCCATCCATCTCGCCTAACAGTGGTATCAGAGCAAATAAGGTAAACATGGGAGATGGTTTTCCTTCATTCATTAACAAATTGGACAGGAACAATTACCAAGATTGGTCTCTGAGAATGAAGACCTATCTAGAAGGAAGAAGCTTATTTGGATACATATCAGGAGATGAGGAATTGCCCTCATTCAAAGCTAGAGGACTACCCACCAAGGATGAACAAGAGAGACTCAACCAATGGTGTGCAAAGGATGCTTTGGCAAGGTCTTACCTTCTTAACTCTATATCTGATTTCCTTTTACCTCATGTAAGGAATTGTAAGACTTCCCAAGAGACTTGGGAAACTCTGTCAACATATTTCTCTTCCAACACAAGGGCCAGAAAGAATCAACTGTGGATTGAATTCACAACCCTTAGGAAGCAGCCCAAGCAATCAGTCTCAGAGTATGTGACCAAGATTAAAGATGTGGCAGACCAATTAGCAAGCATTGGAGAGGAGATTGAAGAGGAACAAATAGTCAGGCAAGTAACAAATGGACTCAAGGCAGATGATAAGTGGGAAAGCTTCACCACTGCAATGGACCTCTACATGGATATGCATACCCCAGATCTCACAACACTTATGGGCCAACTTTTCACACATGAAGCAAAGTTTACAAAGGCAGGAGATCAATCAAAAGGTAACAACCCCTCTGCTCTATATACTGATAAGAAGGTTAAAGATAAAGGTAAAAGTAAGAAGGTTGATGAAGAAAGCTCTACCTCCCAAGCAAACTATGCAGGGAGAGGTAGATCCTCAAGAGGAAGGGGCAGAGGAGGTAAGTCAGGTAGGGGGAGACCCTACAACTCATCACCATGCAATATTTGTGGATTGTCCAATCATACCACAGATGAATGTTACAAGAACTACAAGAATCAGAGAGGAAGAAGCTATCAAAGAGGTGGATACTCTCAAGGGAGAGGCAGGTTCAACCAACACCAAAGCTACAATGGATACAAAAATCAATACAACAACAATTACAACAACAACCACAATGGTAATTACCAAAGTGGATTCAGAAATAGAAGGGATTACAACAACTACACAAAGGAGCAAGATGACTCCCTATTGATCATGAATATGACCTCCAAGGCAGGTACAAATGATGATCATTTATTTTATATTGACTCAGGATGTTCTAACCATGTAGCTGGCAATGTGGCACTACTCTCTGACTTGGAAGAACCCAAGGGCAAGCATCAGGTACAAACAGGTGATGATACTAAACACTCTGTTGTAAAGATTGGAAATGTAAAGACATGTGATGGTAACCAGAATCTATTGAGCAGGGTACTCTATGTACCAACCATCACCAAGAATCTAATGAGTGTTGGTCAGATTGTGGAGAAAGGTTTGCAGGTCAGGTTCACTCAACATGGAGCATATGTGGAGGACCCAAGATATGGTTTGAAAAGAATTGCCAAGGGAGAAAAATCAGGTAGATTATTTACTTTTGAGCTAGAAGACACCAAGAACATTGCTTTGTATAATTACAAGGATCAAACACTTTCCCTAAAGCAAATGTGTAGGGATCAATGTGTGCTTGGGACACCTAATGTGTCCAAGCAACATATGATTTACAAGTGTGGAGCATGTCAGTTTGGTAAGTCTCACATGTTGCCCTATTCAAGGAAAGGTTTCATGCATGAAGACTACCTAGAATTGGTTCACACAGATGTTTGGGGACCTAGCAAGGACCCTTCCATTTCACGATCAAGGTACTATGTGTCCTTCATTGATGACTATAGTAGGTGGACTATCTTATACTTTATGAAGCATAAAGATGAAGTGTTTAATTGTTTCAAGAGGTATCTTCCACTTGTTGAAAACCAAACAGGAAGAAGCTTGAAAAGGCTAAGGTCAGATGGTGGAGGAGAATACTTCTCAAATGAGTTTGAAGATTTCTTGCAGGAAAAAGGCATCAAAAGGGAGATAACTACAAGGTACTCACCTGAACAAAATGGGGTAGCTGAAAGAAGGAATAGACTCATTGTAGAAACAGCAAGGTCTATGCTTAATGAAAAGAAGCTACCAAATTATCTTTGGGCAGAGAGTGTATCTACTGCCACCTATCTCATCAATAGGTTGCCATCCAAATCAATTGATGGCATGACACCATATGAAGCTTGGCATGGTAAGAGACCTTCTCTGGATCATTGTAAAATCTTTGGTTGTGTAGCATATGTGCATATTCCCTCACAGGTAAGGGGAAAACTAGACCCTAAAGCTGAAAAGTGTATCTTCATTGGTTATGATTTGAACCAAAAGGGATACAGATTCTACAACCCAACAAACAAAGGCTTCAAGGTAAGCAGAGATGTCATCTTTGATGAGAATGACTCATGGTATGAGAATGAATGCAGGAAGATTAGTCTACCCTATGATATGGAAGAAGATTTCCCAAAGCTCACCAAGGAGGAACCAATTCAGAAAGATGAATCAAGCTCAGATGATGATGACACAATAAACCTTGAGGAATTCAAGGCATGGAAGTCCAAAGGAAAGATGAAAATGAAGAAATTAGAAGATACACCAGAATCCTCAACTCAAGCAATGAGGATATCTAAGAGAGAAAAGAAGAAGCCTGTCAGATTTGGGTATGACACATCACTTGTAACTAAACATTCTGTATATCTTGCAAAGGATTTGTTGAATGAAAAACCAGGTACCTATGAAGAAGCAATAACCAAACCAGAATGGAAAGGAGCTATGGATGAAGAAATAGAAGCTGTCAAGGAGAGTGATACTTGGGACTTGGTACCCAAGAAGGACTCTATGAAGGTGATAGGATCCAGATGGATCTACAAGCTAAAGAGGAATTCAGATGGATCAATAAACAGGTACAAAGCTAGGTTGGTTGCCAAGGGTTTTGCACAAACCCAAGGCATTGATTATGAGGAGACATTTTCTCCTGTGACCAAGATGCCAACCATCAGAATATTGGTGAGTGTAGCTGCATCCAAGAATTGGAACATGTACCAATTAGATGTCAAGAATGCTTTCTTGAAAGGATGGATATCTGAAGAAGTCTACATGTCACAACCACGTGGCTATGAAGATCTCAAGAAGGTAAATTATGTTTGTAAATTGAAGAAGGCTCTATATGGTTTGAAGCAGGCACCTAGAGCATGGAATTACAGGTTAACAACCTATCTCCAAGACCAAGGATTTGTGATGAGCAAAGCTGACACTTCTCTATTCATAAAGAGGAGTAGTACAGAGGTAATATACTTGTGTGTTTATGTTGATGACATCATAATTACAGGCAATGATGTAAATGGGATTAGACACATCAAAGGACAGATGATGAAAGAGTTCAAGATTAATGATCTTGGATTATTGAAGTACTTCTTAGGTCTTGAGTTAGTCTACACCAACTCAGGTATATATATCACTCAAAAGAAGTATATACAGGATATGGTCAAGAAGTTTGGCTTGCAGGATGCTAAAGACTCAACTACTCCAATGGAGGTCAACCTAAAGCTAAGTGCTCATGAAGGGGAAGAAGTCCAAGACATCACAGGATATCAAAGTATGGTAGGTAGTTTGAATTATGCTACCTTGACAAGAATTGACATAGCATATGGAGTTAGTGTGCTAAGCCAATTCATGCACAAACCAAGGGTACCTCATCTAGAGGCAGCAAAGAAAATCTTGAAGTACCTCAAAGGAACTCAAAGTCATGGTTTGTACTTTCCTTATACATCAGATATTGACATTAAAGTATATTCAGATGCAGATTGGGCAGGATGCAAGGATGATAGGAGGAGCACATCAGGATACATATGTTTTGCAGGAGATAAACCTATTTCTTGGTCAGCCAAGAAGCAACCTACAGTGGCATAGTCATCCACTGAAGCAGAGTATAGAGGGCTTGCCAATGCCACTCAAGAAGCTATCTAGTTGAAGCTCTTGTATACAGAGTTAGGTCTATACACTAGACCTCCAATCATATTTGGAGATAACACTAGCTCTCTTCACCTTGCAGCTAATCCAATATATCATGCCAGAACCAAACACATAGAGGTTCATTACCACTATGTGAGGGAGAAGTTACTAAGCAAAGAAATTCAATTGACATATGTGTCTACTAATATGCAATGTGCAGATTTACTCACTAAAGCATTGGATGGAAACAAGTTATGCAGATTCAAATCCATGATTGGATTGCAGGATGTGATTGAAGATTAAAAATGAAGACTTAAGCCAAAGTGCTTGGCTTGAGGGGGAGCTGTTGGTGCATTTCAAGCCTTCACACTTGTCTTGGAACCTTGGAAACTTGGTTTGAAACCTTGGAAGTTTAATTCTCTTGAAGAAAGGACCATGTGAACTTATACTTATAAGTTCTTACTTCTTTACCCATTGTAAAAGTCTATATGACTTGGCATCTCTTGTAATCACACACCTACTTGATTAGTCGTGGAAATTGGAAGGTGTAAATGGAGAGAATATCTCCCTACTTTTAGAGGAGTGATTATAGGAGATTTGAATTTGAATTCAAACTCAAATCTCAACTCAACTTCTATAAAAATGTAATGCAAAAGTCGCGGGTACTTGAGCTCAGATCCCGAGGCAATTCTGTAGCAACATTTGAGTGTGTGAGGACTTCTTCATAGCCTACACCTCTCAGTACCATTTGGCAATGATTATCATGTCAATGGGAATGTACATCAATGTGAATTAATACATATCTTTACATTCACTATCTCTGGTTTTCTTTGAGTCATCATCTCCAAGTCTGTCAACTTCAACAAAGCATATCTCAGGATCTACTGA
>MU260932.1:140000-142537 GCA_020310875.1 Ceratopteris richardii | reverse complement strand
ACCAAACCTGTCTTCGTATGTCCTGGGTAGTCCGCAAGTCTTCAAGCTCACGCCTAAGTTGAGACACTTCATCCACATTATGAGTTGAGGGTGGCGGTATGACCTTCTCTTCTTGGCGACTTTGCTGCATCCTTAAGGCTTCCAACTCCTTCCTGAGTTGCCCGATCGGATCCAAATCGGATGCATAATTTGGTTGAGACTCCACTTCAAAATGTATTCTAGCCTCCTCAATGCGTGATGCAGTTGCAAACAAAATCATCAAGTGTTGCATCCAGTCTGAGGGATTCCCGAAGCTTTTGTTGAGATGACTTAGGCAGAGCCTTCTCAATCCATTTTTGGACTAAAAAATCACCTGGAGCATGAGGCAAACGAGAAACAAGTGCTTTTGTTCTAGTGTGCAATTCATGAAAGGATTCACCTGCTCGTAATTTTAGGTTCTCTAGCTGATCTAGAGCTCGTTCTGAGGAGTCGCTTGGTCGAAATGTCTGCGAGAATGCCGCTTTTAGTGCCTCCCACGTAGTGAAGTGCCCATCTGCATACTGGCTATACCATTTGTCTGCAAGGCCTTCCAATGTAGATGGAAAGAGCACCAACATTGCATCCTCCCGGTTCTGCAATCCTCTTCCACGGCATAACGAGACGAATCTCCTCACGTGGTCATCTGCATCTTCATAAGCCAATCCTTTAAATGTAGGAAACTTGATGTTCAACTAGAGAGTAAATGGGAAAGATCCTCCATTGGTGCCGGCACCTCTTCTGAAGTATCAGAGGAAAAATCTAAGGTTCTCCTATGTTTCTCTTTTGATAATGGTGTTACTCCCAAATCAATGGATAGATTCAAGGATGGTGGAGGAGAGGTAGGCTCACTGGTTGTGGTTATTTCTAACTTGTTGAGACGCTTCCGTTCATGATGAGACTCCTTATCCGCCCGCGTATGGGTCATGTACCTACTCGCAAATACAATAGGGCGAAAATCCTCTCACAGAAATGCAAAGGTCCCACCGGGCGTGCCAAACTGTAGAGGAGGTACTGGGGTATCCGCTTTTAACGAGAGCAAAAGTTAAAGATTAACACTTCCAGTACGTCGCCTACTCAAGGGGGGTTCTCTTTAGGGAAGTATACCCTTTAACATTTCTGTGAGCAGGCAGATAACACGGATTGCACAGAGTAGTGAATGCTTCAGAAAATATGAACAATATATGACCAAGGAAGACCATACACTTTTTGATCCGAATCAGATGATTACAAGGTTGGGCAAAGAACTCAGAACAATACAAATGGTAGTATTTCTCAAGAGAATAGAGATTAATCAACACACTGACTTCACAGAAAAAAATAACCCCAAGCTACTCTCTTACATTATAGTGCTCATAGCCCTTCACTGTGAAGCCTACCCTCTGTATACACGACCGAGTAGCTCCCACAGTAGACTTGAAACCACCAAGTGCAAGAGAGGTCTTCTACACGTATACGCGGACCACTGTATCTCTAAAACTTGTACATGTACTCCTGTGTGTGTCGTCGTAGCCCAAATGAGCACAAATCCTTTGATTTTATAGGCCCCAATAGGCCAAGGGAGCCTTGCCGAATCTTCACGTCCACTGATCACGCGCCGGTTAACCACCCAAAATTGGAGGGGTAGGTCAATTGTTCCCTTGATTTGAATTGGATCCACAAAAATAGGTAGTCGTCGTGAATGGTTGGCGGCAACATTTGTTCATCCACTTTTACTTTTAACAATTCACTTTTACCCTTTCACTTGCCATCTGAGATTCCCATTTTGTGTTGTTTTGTTGCTTCGTCACC
The DNA here is from genome assembly GCA_020310875.1 of Ceratopteris richardii. Lineage (NCBI taxonomy): Eukaryota > Viridiplantae > Streptophyta > Polypodiopsida > Polypodiales > Pteridaceae > Ceratopteris > Ceratopteris richardii. Next base: position 140,731 of record MU260932.1, on the reverse strand, counting down.
GATTTTCCCCGATTGGTCCAACTATTTATTCAGTCATAATATTCATGTAGTGGTTCACTCATGTGAAATTTCATATTAACACGAAGCAAAAAGTCATCAAAGAGGCCATCTTCTAATCAGTTCAACATTAACTGTATACAATGGCTTCGAATGCTCTTTCTCCACCTGTGGCATAGGTCTCCTAGATTTCTCTTCCGGATCCTGCTTCGCATCCCTCACCATCTGGAGTGTTTTAGGGGCCTTTGTGTGTGTGAATGCATGGGGGAGCATGTGTGTGTGTGTGGGAGAGAGAGGGGGCGAAGGTGTGAGGGGAGGGGGCGGAGGTGGTGTGAGGGGATTGGCAGGGGGTTGGCAAGGGCGAGTGGCGGGGGTGAGTGGTGGGAGAAGATGGAGGGTGAGGGCGGAGGTGAGTGGTAGGAGGCGGGGGAGAGTGCTTGAGGGGGCTCATGGGGTTATGTGGAGGGAGAGGGCGGAGGTGAGGAGAGGAGGGAAGAGGGCGCTTGAGGGCGGGGGTGAGTGGTAGGAGGCGGGGGAGAGTGGTGGGTGGTGGGGGCGAGTGGTGACGGTGGGGGAAGAGAGAGAGGGAAGGGGAGAGAGAGAGAGGGAGAGAGAGAGAAGAGGGGGGAAGCGTGCGGGGGCTGAGGGGGGCAGTGGGGCGGGAGGGGTGGTGAGGGGGCTGGCGGTGAGGGAAGGGGAGGGGGTTGGCGGGGGATGGCGGTGAGGGGAGGGGA
>MU260932.1:125000-130000 GCA_020310875.1 Ceratopteris richardii | reverse complement strand
ATAGGTCAATGTTGAGAAATAGTGCAGCAGACTTTTCTGTGTATCACCTTCTTCACAGATTTGTTAATTTCTGATAAGTTAGCAATTGATCCTCTAAATTAGTGAAGTGTTTGACTTACTCTTGGTATAGAGGTGCTCTAATCACAAGAGTAAGTTGTTCTTTTGGAGATTAACATTCTCCATCAGTGGTATCAGAGCAGGAGACATCAATTTGAAGAAAGAAGGATCCCGACTGCTGCAGATTCAAGAAATTCAACACTTGAAGGACTAAGAAGTGAAAGCTTGGAGTCAAAGCTTGGGGAAAAGACAAATTGACATCAAGAAAGGCAAAAGGAGTTCAATTCGAAGTAAAGGTATATACATTGTTTGTAAAGCTTGAAGTTTCAATATACAGGTGGATACAAGATGGGAGAAAGCTTGCAGATTGATAAGCTAGATAGGGAAAACTATCCAGCATGGTCCATGAGGATGGAAGCACACCTCATGAGCAAAGATCTTATATCATTTATTACAGGAGATGAAGAAAAACCAGAATTTGCAGATCCAAGTATTCCTACTAGGGAAGAACTTGCAATGTTGAAAACTTGGATGAGAAAGGATGCTCAAGCAAGGAGTATCATCTACATGGCTGTAAATGATTACCTTCTACCTCACATCAGAGGTTTAGAAAGTGCTACAGATGTTTGGAATGCCTTGGAAGAGCATTTCCAAAATACAACTAAGTCAAGGAAGTCCTCACTATGGGCTGAGTTCACAACCTTCAAGAAGAAGAGCTCACAATCAATTTCAGATTATGTGGCAAGGATGAAAGATATTGCAGATAGCTTGGGAGCAGTGGATGAAGATATTGAAGAAGAAAAGTTGGTAAGACAAATACTTACAGGTCTAAGAGGTGATGAGAAGTGGAAGCCTTTTATCTTGTCCATAGAATTGTCACTTGATCACTTTACTCCTGACCTTAATCAATTGCTAGGACACATGCTAACCTTTGAGCAGGATCTTAAAGGAGACAATGATAGAAGTACAAGTCAAGCTATGTACTCCAAAGACAAGAAAAAGAATGGCAAAGGAAAGCAATCAAATGATGATGAAGGGAATTCAAATCAAGCCAACTTCACAAAAGGGAAGACAAATTTCAGAGGTAAAGGAAGAGGAGGTAAGAACAAAGATAATGCTAAAGCTTGTTGGATTTGTGGCAGAACAAATCATTTGGCAAATGATTGTTGGTATAACAATCAAAGTGGAGGATACAACAATCAGAATTATAGTCAAAGAGGTAGAGGAGGCAGAAACCAAAGAGGCAATTTCAGAGGAAGAGGTGGTAGGACATCATATGGTAGAGGAGGTGGAAGAAACTTCCAATCTCAGTCCTACAACAATAATTATTACAATTATGCATCAGATCAGAAGGATGACATGACTCTTATCCTGAATGCAACTCATGAATCAATGGGAGAAGATCAAAGAGTGTTTTATATTGACTCAGGGTGCAGCAACCATCTGAGTGGGAATCTATCCTTGATGACTGATATGGAAGCAAGGGTGAATGGACATACAGTTCAGACAGGTGATAATACCAAACATAAAGTGGAGAGCATTGGATCAGTGAAGACAAAGAGTGGAAGTACACTTCTGAGTAAGGTACTTTATGTTCCTACTATTCCTAAAAATTTGATAAGTGTAGGGCAAATTGTGGAGAAAGGATATGAGGTAAGATTCACAAATGATGGTGTCTATGTACAAGATCCAAATCAGGGATATAGAAACATAATTGCAGGTAAAAAGGAAGGAAGATTGTTTACTCTCAAAGTCCAAGGTAATGTGGGACATGCATTGTTTACCTATGGAGGTCAAAAGGTGTCTGAATTAGACCTATGGCATAAGAGGCTAGGTCATTTCAATGAGAGAGCTATAAAGGAGATGTCAAAGAATCAGGTGGTGCTTGGATTGCCAAACATTGAAGGGCAACATATGGTGTACAAGTGTGAAGCTTGTCAACTAGGTAAAGCACATAAGAGTTCTTATAACAAATCAGGGTACAAGTATTCAAATATGCTTGAATTGGTTCATACAGATGTATGGGGTCCCTCAAGGGACTATAGCATAAATGGATCCAGATATTATGTGTTGTTTGTTGATGATGCAACCAGGTGGATTACTTTGTATGTAATCAAGGACAAATCAGAAGTCTTCAAGACATTCAAACATTTCCATGCTTATGCAGAAAGGATCACAGGACAAAAGCTAAAGAGGTTAAGATCAGATGGAGGGGGAGAGTATTTCTCAAAAGAGTTTGATGATTATTTGTGGAATGCAGGTATCAAAAGAGAAGTGACTTGCAGGTACTCCCCTCAACAAAATGGAGTAGCAGAAAGGAGGAATAGGACTCTTGTAGAGTTTGCAAGAGCCATGATGAAGGAAAAGAATTGTCCAAATTACTTATGGACAGAAGCTATTAACACTGCAACATACCTTGTGAATAGGTTGCCTTGCAAAGCTTTGGATGGAGGAACCCCTTATGAAGCATGGTGGGGTAAGAAGCCTAGTCTTGATCATTGTAAAGTATTTGGATGTATTGCATATGCTTATGTTCCTTCACAATTAAGACATAAGCTAGAACCAAAAGCAGAGAAGTATGTGTTTATTGGATATGATGATAGACAAATGGGTTACAGGTTGTGGAGTCCATCCACAAAGCAATTTCTTGTTACTAAAGATGTGACATTTGATGAGCAAAATGTGTGGTATACAGGATCATCAAATGAGTATACAGGTGTTGAAGAAATTCAGAGAAAAGGAAAGGCAAAGGTAAAAGTTTGTGAAGAAATTGTTGATGAAGTTGACTCTAGATGTAGAGTGCAGGATCATGTAGAAGAAGGGCCAAGATTTGATCCAGAATCAAATGAGGCTGAAACTTCAAGAAGTGCAGAAATCAGAAGATCTACAAGAGAAAGGAAAGAGCCTATAAGGTATAGTTATGATACATCTTTCCTAACAACAAAAGATTATGCCTACATTGTGAAAACAGAAGAAGATCCAACTACTTATGAAGAAGCCAAAGATAAACAGAATTGGGAGAAGGCAATGCAAGAAGAGTATGATGCTCTACTTGAAAATGAAACTTGGGAATTAGTACCAAGACCAAAGAATCAGAAGGTCATTGGATGCAAGTGGGTATATAAAACAAAGAGGTTTGCAGATGGTAAGGTGTCTAGATATAAGGCTAGACTTGTGGTTAAAGGTTATGCCCAAACTTATGGGGTAGATTATGATGAAACCTTTAGTCCTGTTGCTAAGATGTCTACAATTAGGACATTGATTGCTATTGCTACTTGCAAGGGATGGAAATTATCACAATTGGATGTGAAGAATGCATTTCTTAATGGTTACATTGCAGATGAAGTATATATGGAGCAACCAGAAGGCTTTATGGAATCAATTGGATCAGATTATGTGTGTAAGCTCAAGAGAGCTTTATATGGGTTGAAGCAAGCCCCAAGAGCTTGGAATTACAGATTGGTCAAGTTCTTGAATGAATGTGGTTTTCAAGCATCAAAAGCAGATAGTAGCTTGCTAGTGAAGGCAAGTGAAAATGGATATATTTACATGTGCATTTATGTTGATGATATTATTGTTACAGGAACAGATGCTCAAGGAATCAATGAACTCAAGAAGCAAATAGAGAAGGAGTTTAAGATAAGTGACTTGGGAAACTTATCTTATTTTCTAGGAATGCAGATTGTGTATACTCAACATGGAGTATATGTTTCACAAGAGAGATACTTGAAGAATCTTCTAGTCAAGTTTAATATGGAAGATTGCAGGACCTCAACTACACCATTGGAGGTAAATCATAAGTTAAGCAGGTATGGAGGTGAAGAGTTCAATGACATGAAGAAATATCAGAGTTTGGTAGGTAGTCTAATTTATGCTACCTTGACAAGGCCAGATCTATCATATGCAGTAGGTGTGTTGTCACAATTTATGCATTGTCCAAAGAAGACTCATTGGATTGCAGCCCAAAGGGTACTCAGATATATCAAGGGAACCCTAAGTGAAGGTTTGTATTATGGTTTCACTTCTGACACAAGAATCAAAGTGTTTAGTGATGCAGATTGGGCAGGTGACTCAGATGATAGAAGGTCTACTCATGGATATCTATGTTATGTTGGAGATAAGTTAGTGTCTTGGTGTTCAAAGAAGCAACACACAGTTGCTTTATCATCCACAGAAGCTGAGTATAAGGGAATGGTAGAAGCTGCAAAAGAAGTCATATGGTTGAAGACATTGATGAAAAGTTTTGAGATTGATCATAGTACTCCAATAATTTTTGGAGACAACATGAGTTCTTTGTATTTGGCAGCTAATCCTGTTTTTCATGCCAGGACTAAGCATATAGAGATTCAGTATCATTTCTTGAGGGAAAAGGTACTTGATAAAGAGATTGAAGTGATGTACACTCCAACAAAAGAACAGGTGGCAGATATGATGACAAAGAGTTTGGATGGACCTAAGTTACAAAGGTTCAAAGACATGGCAAGTATCAAGAAGACAGAGAAGACCTCAATTGATGATTGAGGGGGAGCTGTTGGTGCATACCAATCACCAATTGAAGGCTTGGAAGATCAAATGATGCAGGATGAATCAATTCCTAAAGTGTGGAAGAAGATCACAATCAGAGGACAAGAGAAGTGTACACATATGTACATTAGCATAGTCATAGATGACTTAGATCTTTTGTTCAGTAAGAATTATGTACAAATTATCTATAAATACCTTTAGAAAAGTCGGGGCATAAATGAGAGCAAATGAGAGCATATGTGACAATAGTTAGATGTCAAGAATGAGGGAGATAGAAGTCATAAGATAGAAGAAAGTGAATTTGAGTTAGCTCTCATCACTCAGTTGTATTTTCTCTGAGTAAATGAAAAATTTTGCGCCCGATGTTTCTGCGTGTTCTCCTTCTACAGTAGATCAATTGTGGAATGCTTTTGTACAAG
>MU260932.1:67500-115000 GCA_020310875.1 Ceratopteris richardii | reverse complement strand
ATGGCATGATGAAGCATGGTATTTTATGCATTATCTACATTACTGGATGTTATGTTTATAGTTTAAAATGCATTGTGATGGGAAATTGGGTGGGAAATAGTGTATGTTGTGCATAAGGGGGTAATGAGTGGTAATGATGGGGGTGGAGGGAAAATGGGAGAAGGTGGAAGTGAGGGGGTTATGAGAGGTATTGTGGGTGGTGATATGTCCATGGCATTGAATGTGATTATGAGTGATGGTGCGACCATTAATATTGCTATGATAGTGTTGGGAAAGATGGATGGATGATCCAAGAGATTGAGTAGGTATTGCTAAACCTGCTTTGTACCAGCCCTCTTTTGCTTTAGACTTGATTAGTAGACTTCCTTAGCATTCCAATGACACCAAGAAATGGTCTATGTCCTTTGGAAATGATGTGTGCAATGATTGAATCAAAACAGATAACTTTGAAAGTCACAAACTCAAGAGAACCTTCTATTTTGGTCTTGACACTTGCTGGATGTTTTGCTCTTATGTGACTTGCCTCCTGGCAAGAAGGCCATTGGCACCAAATGGGTATACAAGCTGAAGCGTAAACCTGATGGTACAGTTGACAGGTATAAGGCTAGGCTTGTTGCAAAGGGTTATGCGCATGAAAGAGGCATTGATTTTGATGAGACCTTTGCACCTACATGTCGTATGACTACTGTTCGGAGCATTTGTGCACTTGCAGCCCATCATGGTTGGAATGTACATCAGTTGGACATTAAAACAACATTTCTGAATGGTGACTTGCATGAAGAAGTGTATGCTTTCAGCCCCGTGGCTTTGTGCAGAAAGGGCATGGAAACCAGGTGTGCAGGCTAAAGAAGGCATTATATGGTTTAAAGCAAGCACCACGTGCTTGGTATGAGAAGATATATGCCTATCTGGTTGCACATGGTTTTGAGAACAGTCCAATTGAAAGCACCTTATATGTTAAGCGTGCTAATGATGTGCTTCTGATCATTGTTGTCTGTGTTGACGACATGCTGCTCACTGGTCCTATTGAGAAGCATATTGCTGATTTCAAGGCTGATTTGCATGCCTCATTTGAGATGTCTGATTTGGGGCATTTGCATCACTATTTGGGCATTCAGTTTATGCAAGTTGATGGTGGAATGGCTTTGTGTAAAACGAAATATATTGACACATTATTGCAGCGCTTTGGCCTTGAAGACTGTAAGCCTATTGCCACTCCTACGGAGACACGTTTACGATTGAGTCTTCATGATGCTGGAGATGCATTTGATGCTATTCTCTATCAGCAGGCTCTTGGATGCTTGATTTACTTATGCATTACTCGGCCAGATATTCAGTTTGTTATCTCACAGATGAGCAGGTTTATGCATTGCCCAGGAGTCACGCATTGGAAGGTGGTTAAGCGCATCTTTCGCTACTTGAGTGGTATTCGGCTACTTGGGTTGCTTTATCCGAAGGGGGGATCACTACCGCCAGATTTGCATGCTTTTTCTAACTCAGATTGGGTTGGTTGCTATGACACTCGTGTGTCCACTAGTGGCTTTTGCTTCGTGCTTGGTAGCTCATGTATATTTTGGTTGAGCAAGAAGCAGCCTACTGTGGCCACTTCCAGTTGTAGGCTGAGTATAGGGAAGCTTTCACAGCTACTGTTGAGTGTGTGTGGCTCAGATGCCTTATGGCTGATTTGGGTGTTGGTCAGTCTTCTGCCACCACCATCTTCACTGACAGTCAGAGCGCATTGGCAGTTGCGAGTAACCCTGTGTTCCATGCACACACTAAGCACATTGAGGTGCATTATCACTATGTGAGGGAGAGGTTCTCTACTAGGGAGATCAGCTTGGCATATGTGCCCACGTAGGAGAACATTGCAGACCTTTTCACGAAGGCTCTGCCTAGGGAGCAGTTTGAAGCTTTCCACAAATCTTTGGGCTTACTGCGTTTTGCGGAGTGATTTCCACATAGCTTGGCACTTCCTTATACATGAGTGCTAGCTCCTTGTTCACCGCATCACTCCCAGGGGGGATTTGTTGATATATTTAGGTAGTGATGTGTGTGAACACACTAGGACCGCCGGGGCACTTTTTTCCCTCTTTAGGAGGTTTTTTTCCCCCGGCTTGTATATACGCCTATTGCCCTAATGGGCTACTTATCTTTGTACATTCTCTAGTAATACATTTTGTATTGTGTGTTTGTGCTCCAAGCTTCTTCTTCCTCCTTGTGATGTTCACGTGCTTCCGCAGACGTCTAACTCCAACAGTAAATATAGCAAAAGCACGCTTTTCAAAGCACCCCCCTCGTGTATCTTTTATTAAGGATGTAATAAGAAATACCTATAAATACACATGCTATGATAACAGTGTTGCCTTTCGGATTCTATCTCGAGATCTGCACGTCGTTCATCTTCAAATCTCATAATCTCTATTTCTCGTAGCAATGTATCCTTTGCTCATTCGGCTTTTACACTCGAAGAAGTTTCAGACTATATGGATGTTCTTATCGCATATAGATCGTCCTTGCATGTTTCTTAGACTACGACGTTCATGCTTAGTTTCTTAATTAGTGATTATCTGGTTTATAGAAAAATAAACTTGTTTACAGAGACATAAACAGAAATCTGGTTTCATATGCTTTCACCGCAACGTTACACTTAACAAACATGTCCATAAAATACAAAGGCATCTGCGCACAGTAAATGATGTATGTGTGCAACTCTAAAGTGCAATATGATAAATCCTACTCTGAGAACACATATATCCAGCCAATTGTGTGGTCATATATGAATTCAGAAGATTGCAGAGATCTATTCGTTGGATTATGTGTTGAATTTAAAGATTCATCACATCAATAAAAACATGCACAATATTTCTTTGATGAGAAATCCAAATCTTTCATGCGATCAGCTTAGCAAATTGCTTTCCATATCCAGCGGGCATGGTTTAGCAATTGTGCCTTGTACTCCTAGGCGGATGGCCAGGGTTCAAGTCCCGCCTAGGGCTGGATGCCTCAAAGTTCTCTAAGATGGGTGCCTCTCCCTTGCGAGGTCGGGTGTGTGTCTTTCCAAATTCATTGTACTCTCAAAAAAAAAATTGCTTTCCATCGATCATTGTGCTAGCAATTGTAAGTGAGTAAACAGTTGGAATCTGAAGATGTGCTCCATTGAAGGATTCAAAATTTAGATGTAACAAACTGTATACTACGAAGACCACTCACCTTCCGAACAACACACATACAAGAATCATGAATCATGCTTTCAACAAGTACAATACGACACCTAGTAAAGGATGATGAAGCTTACCGAGAAAGCTTTTTTTTTTTTTTTTTGAAGAAACAAGGAAAATTTAAATTAATGGTGGCCATATACAAAGTGCCTTGGGCAGGAGACACCTGCCCCAGAGGACAATTTACAAATAGTAGTACATGTCTAGCCTTTTACAAGAGTACTGTTCGGCTAACAGTTTTTTCCATCTAGAGGGAGAATTTTCAGACAAAATCTTGAAGACATCATAGTTATTACAAGAGGCATCTCTGATTCTCCTAATACAGGACAAAGAAGCATTTTTCAGAATAACAGGCAAAGTGATAAGGTAGTTCCTTTTTTTGCTACCAAATGTAGCCTCATTCCTACTGAGCCAAATGTACCAAAGAATGTATCCCCTCCAAATATTCCACAGCAAAATATCCAAGTGATTACAGCAGCCAAGAATAACTTCCATTTTACTAAGTTTGGGGAGACCATTCACTAGCAGATACTTCTCCACAGCAGACCAGAAGTTTTTAGCATGTTGACATTCAAGGAAGAGGTGTGAAACATGATGGGGGAAGTATCTCAACCCCTAAGCAACGATGAAGCGCGAATGACCTCCACAGGTATCCTTCTTTGACCTCTGCACACCAAAAATGCTCTTACTCAGAGCTTATGCAGAGAACTCCAGTGAGCTTTTGTAGACCTGTAGTAGACACCAAGGGCTTTCCAACAAAACAAATTTCACTTAAAATGGATGCTTACACAAAGAGAAACAATGTCTACAACATGAGCTAGTTGAATGCTCACAACTGCTAGTCAAGCAGAGACCTCACTTCACTCCAGCAAACTTTTCTCAGAGATTATACAGAGAATGAATCTCAAACTTAAGTCAACTTTAGAGGACTCTAATAGCTACCCAATGACACCAAAATCATAGCAAATGGATACATAGAGAAGGAGAACCAGCCCTTACAACAGAGAGCAAAATATTTCCAACAGAGCCTACACAAAGAGAGAGATATCAATCACACAACTTCACTAAAATGAATGTTGCTCCCAGCTTACTCAGAGAATGCTCCAGAGAATTTGTAAGCATAAAATAGACTCTTATAGCTATCCAATGAGACAAGAATTAAATCAAATGGATACCATATGAGGGAGAACCAATGCTAACAACTCAGGGGTAGAGAGTTGCAACACTGCCTGTGCACACACATAGATATGCCTACTAAAAGAAAACAAACAAGCAAGCAAGGGGGTTGCTTAAGCAAGGGGCTTGCTTATCACAACTCCAGCACTTAGTGCTCACTTTACATGAGCTAAAACTCCAAGAAGATGGCCCAAAAGAAGTCGGGATACATGCTCCTTTTATAGTGAGAGGTGTGCCCCTAAAATCTAGGAACTACCTTTCCAAATCAGCCTCCTAACTTGGAGGAATTAGTTGAGATGACTTGGGGAGTGGTTGAGTGACTTTTCTTGATGGAATCTCGTGGATTTTGGCTTCCTTTGATTGCTCCACATGTCCATAAAAGATTCCCCACGAATTTTTAGCTTGAAGCTTGACTTTTAACACTCCCCCTCAAGCTTCAATTCTTCATCCTCATCCAAGCTCCTTCATGTTGATGCATTGCTTGAATTTTGAAATCTTCATCCCATCCAAAGCCTTTGTAAACATGTCCGCAACTTGGTCCTTAGTACCAATATGATGTACTGAAACTTCCTTGGATATCACCTTTTCCCTTATGAAGTGATAGTGCACTTCAATATGCTTGGTTCTAGCATGATAGAAAGGGTTCGATGCTAGATGAATGCTACTCATGTTGTCACAAAAAATTGGATATGTGTCAACCTGCAAATTAAGCTCCATAAATAACTTCTTAATCCACATTAGCTCACATGTGACTTGAGCCAAAGCTCTATACTCAGCCTCGGTGGAAGATAATGCCACCGTGGGTTGCTTCTTTGAAATCCATGAGATGATCTTGCTACCTAGCATGACTAGGTAACCACTTGTACTCCTTCTATCTTCCTTCGAACCGGCCCAATCGGCATCGGAATAAGCTTTGACCTGCATATCATCATCAAATGAGTAGAACAATCCTTCATTTATAGTGGCTTTGAGATATCGCAACATTCTTCTTGCAGCTTGCAAGTGTGTAGTCCTTGGACTATGCATAAATTGTGATAACACTCCAACTCCATATGCTATGTCAGGCCTGGTTATTGTGGCATAATTGAAAGAGCCTACAATAGATCGATACAAAGTTACATCCTCTAATGGCTCTCCATCAATGGAGCTTAGCTTTACATTAACTTCCATGGGATTTGAAATAGGCTTGCAATGTAGCATCCCAAACCTCTCAAGTAGGTCTAGAATATACTTCCTTTGTATGAGCATAATACCTTCTTCTTTGTATACAACTTCAATGCCAAGAAAATACCTAAGATCTCCAAGATCAGAGATCCTAAACTCCTTTCCAAGCTTTGCCTTGATCTCCTCAATGCCCTTTGTATCATTACCTGTAATGATAAGATCATCTACATACACACACATGTAGACCACAAGTTCTCCTCTTTGTTTGATGAAGAGAGATGGATCCGCCTTGCATTGATTGTAACCACATTTGATCAAATAGTCCACCAATCTTTGGTTCCAAGCCCTTGGAGCTTGCTTTAGGCCATAAAGTGCCTTCTTCAACCTACAAACATGATGTGGAAACTCTTTATGAACAAAACCTAGTGGTTGCTCCATGTATACCTCTTCTTCCAAGTCTCCATTGAGAAAGGCATTCTTGATATCCAATTGGAAGAGCTTCCATCCTTTGCTAGCAGCCATTGCAATGAGTGTCCTAATGGTGCTCATCTTTGCCACGGGGCTGAATGTCTCTTCAAAGTCCACTCCATAGGTTTGTGCAAAACCCTTAGCCACCAATCTTGCTTTGAACCTAGAAATAGATCCATCTGAATTCCTCTTTACTTTATACACCCACTTATTACCTATTACCTTCATGTTCTCCTTCTTGGGCACTAGAGTCCATGTTTGATTTTCCTCAAGTGCGTCGATCTCTTCTTGCATTGCCTCTTTCCATTCGGTGTACCTGCTTGCATCTTCATAGCAATCGGGCTCATGATCTTCTACTACTTTGTTCATATATGCATAATGTGTTGCCATGTATGAATCATAAGTAAACCTTTGAGTTGGATACTTAACTCTAGAAGACTTCCTTTCTTCACCTTTTGGAGGAATAAACCTCCTTTGCCTTGGGAACTTGATCTCTTTCTTTGACGTGGCTTCTTTCTCCATCATGTGTCCTTCATCATCTTCAACTTCATTACCTTCTTCATCCAACTCCACCAATGTTGCTTTGCCTTTGTTGATTGATTGTGCTTCATAGCTTGATGAAGATCTCCCCCTCCATGGTGAGTTCATGCTTGAACTATCTTCATTGATGGAACACCTTGGGCCGCTTAGCTCTAGGTCGATTTGTTCTTCATCATGTCCATGCTTTTCTTCTTCATAGTCCTGCATACAATCATACTTCTTATACCAAGGGAGTAGCTCATCAAATGCTACATCCCTTGATATCCTCAAGTCCTTTGTATTTGGGTTGAAGCACCTGTAACCTTTATGATCATTTGAATATCCTAGAAACACACACTTTTCTGCCTTTGGTTGTAGCTTGTGCCTCAATTCACTTGGCACATGTACATAACAAGTACATCCAAATATCTTCAAGTGGGAAAGATCAGGTTTCTTACCATAATAGGCTTGATATGGTGTCAAGCCATGGATCCCTGAGGTAGGAGCCCTATTCATTAGATACACGGCGGTATTTGCTGCATCACTCCAAAACATGTTAGGTACATTCATCTCATTAAGCATTGCTCTAGCGATCTCGGCAATGTATCTATTCTTTCTCTCTGCTACTCCATTTTGTTGGGGTGTGTACCTGCATGTTACTTGCCTCTTGATGCCTTGATCCATTAAAAAATCAGAAAACTCATTTGAGAAATATTCTCCCCCTCCATCGGACCTTAGCTTCTTGATATATGTACCTGTTTCCTTCTCTACCATTGCCTTGAATGCTTTGAAACATGTAAACACATCTGATTTGTTTTTGATGAAATAAACCCAAACCATCCTTGTGCAATCATCTATAAAAGTGACAAAGTACTTGTTACCTCCAATGTATTGCTCTTTCGTTGGCCCCCACACATCTGTATGTATCAACTCCAATGGATGTTGGCTTATGTAGCCACTCTTCTTGAATGGAAGTCTCGCTTGCTTCCCTAGTTGACAAGATTCACATAAATGCTTCATACCTTGTCCTTGGAAGTTGGGAAGACCTTCAACCAGCCTCTTGAATTGCATTTCCTTCATTCTTTGTATGTTGATGTGACCTATCCTCTTGTGCCACAAGTCCAACTCCGAAATCCTCTTGTTTCCATATGTGAAGTAGACATGTTGAGTAGAATGAGAATTTACCTCCAAAGTGAAGAGTCTCCCTTGCTTCTTTCCTCTTGCTATGACCTTGTAACCTTGCTTAGGGTTCTCCACAAAGCATCCACCTTTGTTGAACCTTACTTGATAGCCTCTTTCAACCATTTGCCCAACGGACACCAAGTTCTTTGTGATGGTAGGTACATGCAAGACATCCTTGAGACATCTTCCTTCCTCCTTGTCATCCAAAGCTACATCTCCAACATGGGAGATCTCATGGGCTGTATCATCACCTGTTTCTACATGTCCTTTACCTTTGGGAACATGTAGATTAGTAAACCAAGAAGCATTGCAACTCATATGGTTGCTACATCCACTATCAATATACCAAGTGTTATCTACTTTGCTTGAATTCCCATTCATGTGCATCATCAAGAGATTGTCATTTTCTGAACTTGTAGAAGCATAATTACCTTGGCCTTTGTATGAAGAACCTTGATTATAGTTCCTTTGGTTTCCTCCTTGGTAGCAATCTCTAGCATAGTGGCCAAACTTGCCACATATGTAACATCCTTCGCCATCTTGATTCCTGTTTTGTTGATGTCGTCCTCCTCTTCCTCTTGATCTTCCTCTCCCTCTTTGTGATGAGGTGCCTTGGTCATGTCCTTGATTTCTTGAGTGGCCTTGCCTTCCTCCAAACCTTCCTTCGCCCCTTCCTTGTCCTTGTCTTCCTTTGCCCCTTTGATTACCTGCATAGAAAACTTGTGCATCTTTGCTTTTAGTTGAACTTCCACCTATGTTCATTTCTTCGGTGACCATGAGAGCAACCAATTGCTCAAAATCGGGAAGATTATCCCTTACATAAACTGAAGTGGTAAAGGGTTTCCACTTCTCATCATCTCTCAAACCATTGAGAGTATAAGCCACAAGATCGTCATCGTCTACGTGGCTTCCAATGGATCCCAATGCATCTGATAACTCCTTGACCTTAAGTATGTAGTCATTTATGCTACTCCCTGAGCTCTTCCTAAGGTTGTTGAGCTCATTCTTGAGTTGGATCTTCCTTGCTTTGGTGCTTGTTGAATAAAGCCTTTCAAGTGTCTCCCATACCTTCATGCTTGAATCCAGGTCTTGGATATGGCCGATCATGCTATTGCTAATGTGTTGGGAAAGAATAAAGATAACCCTCTTGTCTCTTTCATTCCATTCCCTAAAGGCCCTTCTCTGGTCATTGGTTGGATTCTCATCCAACCTAGGTCTTGGTTCACTTCCACTAATCAACCCCCAAAGGCCCTTGCCCATAAGATAGTTGGAGACCCTAAATCTCCATGGTTGATAGTTACCTTTGTCTAGCTTTTCAATTTGAGTGTTGAAGTCTCCCATATCTAGTCTTTGATACTTGACCTAGCCCTTGGCTAATGCTCCAATGTGTGCAAAATGAAAATGAGGCTCTGAGGTTACCTCAATCCAAAGCTTTCCTTAGATGGACACCTTGTGCTCTTGCAAATTTGAGTAGAATAGCTCCCCCTTGATGTGAGCTACCTCCAAGAAGCTTTTGTTGATGCAACTCTTCAACCACCAACTCCAAGAGGTCTTCTTGCTTGTATGTGATACCTCCAAGATGCCCAAATGCTCTGATACCACTGATGGGGGAAGTATCTCAACCCCTAAGCAACGATGAAGCGCGAATGACCTCCACAGGTATCCTTCTTTGACCTCTGCACACCAAAAATGCTCTTACTCAGAGCTTATGCAGAGAACTCCAGTGAGCTTTTGTAGACCTGTAGTAGACACCAAGGGCTTTCCAACAAAACAAATTTCACTTAAAATGGATGCTTACACAAAGAGAAACAATGTCTACAACATGAGCTAGTTGAATGCTCACAACTGCTAGTCAAGCAGAGACCTCACTTCACTCCAGCAAACTTTTCTCAGAGATTATACAGAGAATGAATCTCAAACTTAAGTCAACTTTAGAGGACTCTAATAGCTACCCAATGACACCAAAATAATAGCAAATGGATACATAGAGAAGGAGAACCAGCCCTTACAACAGAGAGCAAAATATTTCCAACAGAGCCTACACAAAGAGAGAGATATCAATCACACAACTTCACTAAAATGAATGTTGCTCCCCGCTTACTCAGAGAATGCTCCAGAGAATTGGTAAGCATAAAATAGACTCTTATAGCTATCCAATGAGACAAGAATTAAATCAAATGGATACCATATGAGGGAGAACCAATGCTAACAACTCAGGGGTAGAGAGTTGCAACACTGCCTGCGCACACACATAGATATGCCTACTAAAAGAAAACAAACAAGCAAGCAAGGGGGTTGCTTAAGCAAGGGGCTTGCTTATCACAACTCCAGCACTTAGTGCTCACTTTACATGAGCTAAAACTCCAAGAAGATGGCCCAAAAGAAGTCGGGATACATGCTCCTTTTATAGTGAGAGGTGTGCCCCTAAAATCTAGGAACTACCTTTCCAAATCAGCCTCCTAACTTGGAGGAATTAGTTGAGATGACTTGGGGAGTGGTTGAGTGACTTTTCTTGATGGAATCTCGTGGATTTTGGCTTCCTTTGATTGCTCCACATGTCCATAAAAGATTCCCCACGAATTTTTAGCTTGAAGCTTGACTTTTAACAAAACATCCTCCACAAGGCCACAAAATATACAAGATCCACCACTATTATAAATTTTCCTGATTTTATTACCAGTCCAGAGGCCATGGTGTAACATCCTCCATTGAAGAAAAGAATGTTTGCTGCAATCTGGAAAGGCCCACAGGGCTTTGAATCTGTAAGACCACTGGTGTGTAGACCAATTCACCTGCCATCTAGAGTTGAGCTTCTTCAGGATTTGATCAGCAGAACCTCTGTCATGTTTGAATTGCTTGAAGATGACATTAGCAACATCCACCAGATCAACTGTTTTCCTATGCCACCTGTCCTTCTTTTCCATCAACAAGATTCTGTGCTTTTGAATTACCTGCAAACAAGACAAAGACAGATTAGTGGTAGAAAGGATTTCTTGTGCAGTCCTTACCCTAGCACCACACATGTAGTTGTTCCAAGTAGTAATTCCAGCTTTGTGGCATTTGTGTTGCTTGATGGACAGACTGTTTTTTTCACAGTAAGCGAGCCAACCCAGCCAAGGAGACTCCTGCAAATAAACTTGAAGAGAACAGTCAAGTTCATTGGTGAGTTTAAAAGAGTTTTTAGCTTTGAACCAGGCCCTCCACATTCTGCAAACTAAGGGACTACCAAAAGGGGTGATGGGATGATGGGAAGTTATAATGTCCCAAAGGTTGAGATTTTTCCAGGCCCTGTAGTCAGAAAGACAGAATCTAGCAGTATTTCTTTTCAGAAGACAGGCCCAAACATCATTACAGTCAATACATCTCAGAATCCATTTAGAAGCCAAGTTGTCTGCCATTTTCACAGGATTAATAATGCCCAAGCCACCTTGATGTTTAGGGAGACAACACACTTTCCAGTCCACTTTGGGGACTTTTTTTTTTATCAGACTTGCTTCCCCATAGGAAGTTCCTGGCTAGACTGATAACCTGTCCAAGTTGCTTATTAGAAGGAGACCAACAAGCCAGGAAATAGACCAATTTTGGAAGAATGTAATGATTTAGAACAAAAGTTCTATGAGGGAGGGAGCTATTAGTATCATACCAGTATGTCAAGTGTTTTTTAAACCTTTCAACCACCCAATCCCACCTTTGAGCAAAAGAAATCTGGAAACCCATGGGAATCCCCAACAATCTAAAAATCTCTCCATCTTTGATAATGCTGCATCCAAGTCTAGAAACACATTCAGGAGTATAATCATTAGAAGCTTTAAATCCAGTTTTAGAATGGTTAACTTTGGAACCACTAGCAAGACAAAAAATCTCTAAACATTCCAGGAATTTGTTCACAGAAAGATCATCAGCATTTAGCATAACATTAGTATCATCAGCAAACATTTGAAGCCCAAGAGGGGAAGGGGAGTTACTCACATTGATCCCTGTTATAGTACCATTGTTCATAGAATCTTTAACAAGCCAACCTAAAGCATCACTAGCAATAGCAAAGAGCAAGGGAGCAAGAGGACAGCCTTGACGTATGGATCTCCTAAGAGTAAAGGGATCAGATATGTGGCCATTGATGGCAACTCTAGAACAAGCATTGCCAAAAAGAGTGCTAATATTTATGATGAGTCTTCTGCCAGCTCCCAAGTCTTGAAGAGATTGGAGAATAAAATCCCATTCAATTCTATCATAAGCCTTGTCAAAGTCAATCTTGAAGAAATAAAAATTTTGGCCCAGGTCTTTAGCATTGTCTATGCCTTCCCAAAGAGAAATGATAGCATCAAGGATGTATCTACCTTTGATGAATCCTTTTTGCTCAGGGAGGATAAAGTGTTTCATCATGGGACTGAGTCTTCTGGCTATGGTGGAAGCTATAATCTTGTAGATGGTGTTGAGGCAAGTGATAGGTCTCCAATTATTGAGGTCATCTTTATTTCCCCTTTTGTGAATGAGTGTGATTACACCAGTGTTTAGAACAACAACAACAACAACTCGAACTTCGACTGGTTGCTCTCACTCTTTCCACATAGAGTTGAGGCTCATTGGCACCTGTTTTCCGAGAAAGAAGACCTTGCTCCTCCGTTTAGCATCTTGTCGTTATTCCACTTTGATCTTCCAACTCCAAAGGAATTGATGTTCCAAACGAATTGATGGTTCTTTGTGGATATTTCAAAATCTAAAGTAGTATATTAAGCATCCGTGGAGTTACATAGGCTAGTGTAGAGATGGTTTGTTGCAAACACCATTCATCTTTGCGTACTTTGACAATTCGAATTTGTGTGTGTCGAGCTACTAGTTGAATGCACTTGTACAATGTGTGAGAAATTCCTAGGCCCATTTGACTCAATTAGCACATAGCTAGATGTTTTTGGCATCATTCCCTGGGATGAGAGCCCAAGTGAAGGTGCCTATATGATGGTTAGAGCACCTTTGTGGAGAGACTGTACTTGAGGAGGAAGTTAATGATAGTGGTAGAGTAAAAAATTATGCACTTGATTTCCATTACACATTATTGTGTGTAGTAAGTTCTTTAGAAATAGGTAAGAAGTTAGGAAAACTAGGGTTAGGAGTTAGAAAGAAGTGCAAGAAGGTAGAGTAGAACACATCAAACTCGAAAAATAAAAAAAACTAAAATTTCCTTCTTTAATTGACCTCAATCGGGTAAAAAAAGACCAAAAAACCACATCTTAGTCTCATTTGTTTATGCAAGTATCACAGGACTATGCTTGGGTGATCGTTATCATTGAACTTCCAAACAAATAGAACTACCTACACACATTTTTTTGAAGCTAGAAAATTCGAGGAAATGATCATTGAGATGATCTCTACATGCATATCATATTATTCTTTCAAACACGTGAGTGTGAGTAGAAACAAGACTTCTCGAGTATTGCAAGGCTAGATTAAGCTCAGCAAGTGGGTATGTTTGTCGTCCACACACATGCAAGGATAAAGGACAGCACAAGGAACTCACATATTTAATGAGAACAAAAAATAACTAGCTAAAATTCCAATTATCGTGAAAAAAGTTGAGTGAGGTATTGCCAATACTAGACTCCCAAGTGTCCTCAATACCTAGCAGGCATTGCTGACACCTTCTCTCTTTCCTCTATCACTGATACTCAAGTTTTGTGTGTCATGAGGGGTTGAGTATTGTGTCACGTGATGCTCATGTGTCGAGTATCATGTGTCATGCACCCCTTGTAACATGTATCATGTGATACCCAAATGTGGTATCCTTTGGAAAAGTGTCATATATCCCTGATGCTCCTCGAGTATCCTGTATTGTGAGACTCGGCTATCATGTATCATGTCTTTGGAGTACCATCTATCATTTTTATCCAAGTGTTGTATAATGTTTTGGACTATGTATCATGAGAGATTGTGTATCATGTGTTGTTTTGTGTAGGTATCCTTTCCTAGGTCTCTAGTGTTGTGATTTGAAGTCAACACTTGAAAACCAAATTAGAAATCTAACCCCAACTTTTTAGGACCAAGATGATGTGCAAAGACAGTGAGATTCAACTACTAATATCTTAAGATCTAGTATATTCATGATGATAAAACTTCATACATAGGTTCTTTACACTCCTATCTAACTAACCCAAGTGAAAGTATAGAAATTGGATACTCATGCATATAGAAATAGAAAAATCAAGTTCACTGTCTACATGATTGTACTACAACACAAGGAGAATGACTTACTCAAAGTAATGATAAAAACATGTGTATGATATTTAACATATGATATAACGGTAGTGTGGAGGAATACTCATTCATGAACTAAGAATAATATATGCTCAAGAACGTTGCTCAGTCTCTCAAGAATAGGTGCGATATCATGTGACGACAAAGAGGGTATATGTACACATGATTTTTAAGTTTGAAATTGGTGAATCATCCACCTAAAAGCGATCCAAACTTTAGGCATGATTTATTCTTTATTCCACCTTAGTTCATGGAATTATCTCCTTCTTATGACGAGATTCCATTTCTTTTTGGCTCTTATACATAACGAATGTGAATACAAGGTTTACTCTTGAAAGTTTCACAACCATGTATTCTCATGACCATTACTAAATGGGATGAATTTTGAGAGTAGTCCATGAAGCTTAGAAAATCCCTTAGGTTTGAGTCTAGACTTTCATTGACAAGCTTGAGTCTTCAATCCTTCAAGATCTCTTGCAATCCAATCATTGATTTGAACGTGTTTAGCTTGATTCTAAGGTCCTTATCATCATCTGTGCGCTTTGTTGATGTGTTGACACATACAATAATTGAATCTCTCTACGTGTAATCGTTTTTCCCTAGAATAATGATAATGCACGTTTATGTGTTTAGTCTTGGCAAGATAGAATGGGTTGGTAGAAAGATGCAATGAATTGATGTTACCTCCAAAGATATGAGTTATGGATGATTTAAGACCTATATCATAATATAAATTCTTAACCTATGTTGCTTCATGTGTAGCATTTGAAAGTCCTCTATATTTAGACTCATTTAATGGGAGTGCAATTGTGCGTTGCTTCTTTGAGGACCACGAGATCAACTTTCTACCTGCCAAGATGAGGTATCTAGATGTGCTTCTCATATCATCTTTAGAGTCTACCCAATCTGCATCACAAAAATTTTTATGTCTATATCGTAGATCTAAGGATAGTAAAAACCTCAATTGATTGTACCCTTCAAATATTTGAGGATTAATCAATACCTTGTGTTTGTGCTTATCCTTTGGCAACTAGCCTTTCTTTGTATGTGTTGATAGATCCATCAAAATTTTTCTTTGCCTTATATATCCATCTTGAACCCATGACTTTCATAGATGGAGTCTTGGGTACCAATTCCCAAGTTTAGTCTTCTTTAAAATCATCTATCTCTTCTTCCATAGCACTCATCCACTCATGCTTCTCCTTTATTTCTTCATATGATGAGGGTGCTACATAATTTGTGTCATGTGCTAGATATATTGAATGTTTAATAGCTAATGGAGTATGATATCCATACCTTTCTAGCTTTTGTTTTTCTCTATTTGACCTTCTAATGCTTTGTTGAGAGAATTCTACCACATCTCTCAATTCATGCACTTTGGCTTTGCCTTTAAAGTTCCAAGGGTTGGTTTCCCTTCTTGGAGTGTTTTCATCATCATCATAATGGCTTGATGCTTCAATTGTGTGCTTATTTCTCTTTGGTAAGGTTGGAAAGTCCTCATCTAGATCGTAAGGTAATTTTATTTTTGTGCAATCATATTCAAACCATGACTTGTTTTCATTCAAAAATCCTTCATAGCCATGTTCATGAGAATAAGTGAGGCTTCTTGGGCCTGGTCATTTGGATAGTTGATATAGTCTCTCCTTCCTCTATATCCACATTGATAGTTGTTGTTTTTGTATGAGTTGTTATTGTATCCATAAGAGTTTTTGAATCTTCATCTTGAGTATCCATAGCCTCCTCTATTGTATCCTCTTCCTCTTTAGCTCCGAGGCTTCCTAAAACAATTCTATATAATATGATTGGTAAGGCCACATGTCGCACATGGAGATGAGCCTTTGGACCTCCCCCTTCCTTTGTACCTCCTTTGCCTCTTCCTCTTGTGTATCTACCTCTACTTGTAGAGTTTTGTTTAGAGGTACTAACTCAATCATCAGACTTCTTCACCTTTCCTTTTTCATCATTGCTTTTATTCTCATATCTATAGAGAGAACAAGATTGATTACCTTTTCATTTATCTCCATTCTTCATAATCTTTGCCTCATGCGTGAACAATTGTCCCATGAATGTGTTGAAATCAAGAATTTGCATCTCCATGTATACGTCCATAGCTACGGTAAAGGCTTCCCATTTGTCACTAGCCTTGATACCATTGATTACTTGCCTTACTATTTGTTCTTCATAAATGAATTCTCCAATGCTTCCAAGTTTATCTGCAAGGTCCATCATCTTGGTGAAAAAAATAGTCACACTTTGATTGGGAGTATTTTAAGTGTTGTGAAATCCATCCATAAATGGTTCTTTCTAGCATTGGTGCTTGATGAGAATAATGCTTCAAGAGCATTCCATGTTTCTTCTGGAGTTTTTCAAATCCCAATGTGTCAAAGTAGAAAATTAGAGATAGAGTTAAGAATGTATGACCTTTCTAAGGCATCATTTGAGCATCATGCATTCAACCTTTCTTGTTCCTCTTGTGTTGTTTGACCCTTGTTTCCAAGGATTGCCATCATCTCATCTCCAGATATGTACCATAGATATTCCTTCCTTGAAGATAAGCTTCCATTCTGAGTTAAAATTCTAAATAGTTACCTCGATCTAGTTTGTCAATTCATAAGGGGAATCCATCACCCATGATACTTAGTAGCTCTAATACCAATGTGAAGAGGTGATGGGAAGTATGTAGAGATAAGTGGCATTTGCGAAAAACATGCTCTTTACTAGCCAATGAAACTCTAGGCGTTCTTAATATACTACTTTAAATTCCCAATATGCACAAAGAACCATCAAATCCTTTGAAACATCATTGTCAATCATTTGCATCAAAACAGATAACTCCCACTTTGCAAGGATTGAGAAACCTTTTATTTTGGGAAGAGAAGGTCACTAAAATATGCTCAGATCTCACAACCTAGTATGGATTGACAAGAGAGCTTTTGCACACATTTAATTTGAGTGCATAGCTAACTAAAGAAAGTTCTCTAATGAATTGAGTTGCAGCATACAAAGAAAAATGAATCTAACAAGTAAGGGACGTCAACCTGACTTTTCATGAGCAAGATGATGTGTAGGCATAGTGAGGAGCTTCAATTTTTCATATCTTGAGATCTATTGGGTCAATGATCCTATAACTTGATATTTACACACTTGATACTCTCATCCAACTAATCTAAGTGAAGTTCTAGCAATTGAATACTCATGCACAGAGAAATTGGTGAAGCAAGATCATTGTGTACATGAGTGTACTATAGCAACACAATGAGAATGACTTACTTAAAGTAATGATAAAACAATTCTATCATATTTAACATATGATACATGGGAAGTGTGGAGGACTACTCCTTCATGAAGTGATTACAATATATTCTCAAGAATATAGCTCAATCGCTCATGAATAGATATGATATCATGTGAGTCAAAAGAGAGTATATTTATACATGATTTTCAAATTTGAAATTGGTGAGTCATCGAGCTAAAAGGTGATATAAACTTTAGGGTTGATTTGATCTTTATTCCACATACCTAAGTTCGTGGAATGAGCTCCCTCATATCACAAGATTCCATATCTCTTTAGCTTTTACAAATAACCAATGTAAGTACAAGGTTTACTCTTGAAATTTCACAAGCATGTGTTCTCATGAACATTACTAAGTGGGATGACTTATGAGCGTACTCCATCAAGCTTAGCAAAGCTCTTAGGCTTGCTATTTGCACCAAGAAGAATAACGAGGTCAAGTACATAGAAGCATGTGCCCTACACTATAGTTAAAGCTTACAAAGTTCAAGTAAATGCATACAAGGATGGTATCACCTCACACAACACCTTACACTTGAGTATGCTCCACGCTATCAGGTGCAATAGTAGACCAAAAATTGACATTTTTTCCTAGATGCAAAGTTCAAATATCATCAATAGTGGGTTCCTTTCAAAGCTCTCAATGAGATGCATCTATTGCAAGTCCTAAAAAAGCCTCACAAGCGTCTTCCACAAAGTTAAAGAAAATGTTGGGAACCACTTAATGACTTCTTACACCTCATACATGCATGAAAACGATGCAAAAACATGGGTAAGGGGTAAATAACACATGCAAGCACACATTACATGGCGAAAACATGCACACAAGCTCATGAAGAAGGAGACAAGAGGGAGTTATGAGTTTTCAAGTTAGTATCTGGGTCAGAAAGTAACTTTATACATGTGCTCTCATTTTATTCCTTCCACATGATCGAATGGCACTTTGGGAAGAGAAATCCTATATAAATGACTCAGACTATCCAAAAACAATCATTCCTATCAATTAAGTTCAAAAATAGTTTTCATCTTATATAAAAACTCTCATGGTTTGTTCTTATGCACTTTTTAAGAAATATAATCAAATCCCCTATTGCATGGCTCCACCTTGTGTAGCTTGCATTTAGTTTCTTAGAACTAGTTTGGAGACCACATGTAAGTCATGAACACTATTTTTGTTCTTGTTCTTTCTCTTTTCTTCATTTTTGTTTTCAATTTGCAACAACCATTATTGAAGTGCTTCTTTATTTCTTCTTTATTGATACTTTTTTTTGGGTGGAAGAAAGCATAAACTTTCTAACTGAAACTCAAAAACCTTCACAGCTTTTTGTTTAATATGAAAGGCTTAACCCCTAATTAGAGCTAAGAATCTAGAGATATGATTTAGCAAGAACTAGGATTTCGTTTTCTAAGTGTTTTGGGAATGCCACATAGATTATCCATATAAAATGAAGCGTTCTTTCTATGAAGATCTTCGATTCATATTCTCCTATTTAGGTCTTTATGATGGCTATAAGCCATCTAATCCTTCTCTTTCTAGTGTAGATGTTCCTACTAGTGTCTATAATCATACATTATCATAATTTAAAATTGTCATTATCATCCTATAAATTTATGCAATGTAACAAATCATATGCATTAAAAAACAAAAAAAGATATAAGAACACAAAATAAATAGAATAGAATAGAACACATTCGCCTAATTTTTAAGTTGTTTCATCATCTTTATTATCCTCTTCATCATTTGAAAGCAGTTTATGATCAATCCCATATTCATCTACATTTCTTCTCTTAAAGAACTTAATACATTTTCTTGCAATCAAAGGTCTCAAGGGAGTTCCATCAAACTCTCAAAGTTCATGTGTTCCATTATGAGACTCACACATAACCACATACTTCCCAAACCACCTCTTTATCAATTTTCTTCTCATTTCATATTGGGTATCAAATGTACTATTGTATATATGCAATCATGTATTTCTATCTTGTGTGGCCTAAGTTGATGTGTTTTGTAAAAGTTCTATTTTCCTTATTGTTGTTTCATTCTTAGAGCTAGTAATTCCTCTCTCTTCATATTGTCATTTCATGACAACATCATCCATGTCAATATTTGAGTTTGGATAGGGGAGAGTGGCTTTTGATAAAACATTAGTTCTAAATCATAACTATGATAAACCTGATATATGTCATCCTATTCACCCATAATGCAAATGACATATATTTAGGACATTGTTTTATATCTCCATTGCAAACTCTGGATATCACCTTCATAATTGAAGGATGAACTCTTTCAATATTACCATTGTCTTTTGGTTATAGGCAATAATCAAACACAATTGAATTCAATGATGGTCAAAGAATTCTTTTGCCTCCCTTTATTTCAATTCACGCGGGATTCACAACTATATTTTACACATCACCAAAGCATGAAATCACTTCTTCAAGAAGGAATCTACATACACTATAAGTATTTTTAGAATGGAGGGGTCAAACTTCCACATGGTTAGTCAAGTCTTCTCTCGTGAGTACTTTATTTCTCATCTTCTCAAGGCCTTTGGGCATGGTTACAAGACCAACTACTCACCTGTAATGAATACAGGAAGAGTAAGTTAGATGTAATGGGTGTCAAAGCCTAACTAATGAATAAAATTTGTATGTGTCACATGTGCTCACAAAGTCTTAAACATTCATGCGAATTCTCAACGACCACTAGGCTTCCCTAATCTTTGCATATGTTGCAAAAAACCCCTTATGGCCTACCCATAAGGTCTCATGCATTTCTCTCATCATTTTTCTTTGAAGAATCTTCTTACATAAAATGCATTGTGGATACTTTATCTTGTGTCTAGCATGCCACCAAATAAAGCCATACTTCAAAAACAAGTTATAAAAATTTTCCTTGATGGACCTAAAATGATCTAAGGACTAGCCTAACGAAGGTTTTAGCATACTCAAATAACTTCCTATTTCCTTCCATTCACCTTCATACTTATTCTCATGGAATGGCTCATAAGCAAAAAATTGTGGATCAAATTTCAACATATTTGTTTCTCTTTCTATCATTTCATCATTGGACTCATCATCAAACTTTTCCCGTGAGAGCATGTCAAGAAGAATGTTTAGCTTTCGAGCTATATGCCGAAAAGTTACATTGATAAATTTCAGATAAGAAATCCACTCACGCATTGCAATATCTATAGAAGGCAAGTTTGTAATAGTTCTTATGAATGGTAGACAATCAATCTCAACAATTACATTTTCTCTTATGAAATACTCTTTGTCAAATTTCCAAGTTCTCACAAGTCCCTATAATTCTCTTTTAATCTACAGATACTTATTTTGAGCATCATGTAGAATTTTTCAACCAAAACAAACTACATATCTCTGCCTCTCATCATCATCTTGACCTATTACCCAATATTTATCAATAGGACTAGTATCAAGAGTCAAAATTATAGGCTTTTGTCTTGAATAATCTAGATGATTCAAATTTGGAGTTTTGATTAATATGTGCTTTATTTTTTGTTGGTCCATGAAGTAAGCCTACGTGCTTGTTCTTTGCACTAGGACTCTACATGAAATTCGATGTACAAGCTTATACATATGTTTGTATACATTAAATGATTTTTAAGGTTAATGGAAGAAATTATCTTGGTCAAAAGTAAAGAAGATATTTGGAGACAATTTCATGTTCATATTGACTTCCAATATGGAGGATCATATTTGAACTCAAATTCAAGATAAAATCCTAAAAATATGGATCACTTTTACGTAGATCCAACCAGCATTCACAACAAAAAGTGTATTCATACACTAGTCACCTAGTTGCAAGATGTAAGCTGAATATCACACTCATTTGAGTGGTTCTTGTGCTTTCCACAAAGCTTCTAGAGTCCTTAAACTCTCATTCTATCATATCTCAATTAGGAGTATATTTAGAACACATTTCCATAGCTATATTGGTATTTTTTATATTCTTATAGTACATTGAGTGAAGTTTGTCATCTTTCCTAAATCATTGATTTGCATATATGATCTCTTTGTCTAATATATTAATTGGGGTATGAATATATGACTTTTGTGAGCATTTCTACAAATTTTTATGGTCATTGGAGTTGTATATCTTGTTTTTTTTTAAATTAAGGTATCTCTGTTTGTGCATATTCATCCTCTTGAGAAGTTGGAATCACCTTCTGATTTCTTATGCATATTTCTATTTCCTAGATTTGTTTATCATCATTGAATTGAGTTCATAATTTTAACTTTCTCTTGATCAAATATTTGTTTATTAGCTAGAACTTTCGGATCAAATGAAACATAGAAATCTAAATGTTACTTTGATTTCTCTTGAATTTCTTTATCAAATTCTCTTTTTTTCATTTGTTCTTCCAATATTTTTTCAATTTTTTGCTTTTCTACTTTTATTTTTCCACTTTTGTTTACTTCAATATCTTTATCTTGATCTTCAATTGGTAACATACTTGTTTGTTCATTAAATTTTGTGTTGTCATATATTTTTAGTTTCCATGGTTTTTGAAATGGTTTTGGTTTACTTTTTTTTTCAAAGTGTTCCTTCATTCCACCTCTTATTACAATCAATTGTGCAAGTGATTGGTATTGATAATAAAAAATTTCTCTCTTATATTCGATTACCATTTTCTGTCTACTTGCACCTTCATATGCCCTACAATCCCAAAACCTATGACCATATTGATCGCCCCAAAAACATCTTACGGGTCACTTCCAAAACCTATTTGATTTTCTGGGTGCCACTCTAGGAATGGATATTCTATGGTCAAATGAGTGTTTCTTATAAAAAAAATATGTAGAAATACCTTGGAATCTAACCTCATGTCTATAGTTACGTTTCAATGATTTTAGTTCTTGAAATTGATTGGTTAAATGTTCAAACTTATTTTTCAGTTTTGAAATTGTAGAATCCATTGTTTCTTTCAATGTTTTAAGGTTAATGCTTATCAATTGCATAGTTTCGGACATTGTATTTATGGTTGCATTAAAGATAAGATGATTCAAAAGTTTTGTTGTATAGATTTACTAGCTCTCATCTCCATTTCTTTAAACCCCTCTTCACATCCTCTAGATTTATCTTAAATCAATTCATTCATATACATTTCTTTGTCTTCTGCGCTATGCCCACTGAAACTCTTTTAGTTATCTCGACTAGAGCCCTCCCAAGATTCTTTGATTTGTTGGAGTTAGACATCTCCGAAAGCACATGAACAACACAAGGAAGAAGAAGAAGCTTGGAGCTCAACACACAATACTAAATGTATTACTAGAGAATGTACAAAGATAAGTAGCCCATTAGGGCAATAGGCGTATCTACAAGTCGGGGGAAAAAAACCTCCTAAAGAGGGAAAAAAGTGCCACGGCCGTCCTAGAGTGTTCACACACATCACTACCTAAATATATCAACAAACACCCCCTGGGAGTGATGCGGTGAACAAGTAGTTGGCACTCATGTATAAGGAAGTGCCAAGCTATGTGGAAATCACTCCACAAAAGGAAGTAAGCCCAAAGCTTTGCGGAAAGCTTCAAACTTCTCCCTAGGCAAAGCCTTCGTTAAAAGGTCTGCAATGTTCTCCTGCGTGGGCACATATGCCAAGCTCATCTCCCCAACAGAGAACCTCTCCCTAACATAATGATAATGCACCTCAATGTGCTTAGTGTGAGCATGGAACACAGGGTTCCTCACAACTGCGAATGCGCTCTGACTGTCAGTGAAGATGGTGGTTGCAAAAGTCTGACCAACACCCAAATGAGCCATAAGGTGTCTGAGCCACACACACTCAACAGTTGCTGTGAAAGCTGCCGAGCCTATACTCAGCATCACAACTGGAAGTGGCCAGAGTAGGCTGCTTCTTGCTCAACCAAGATATACATGAGCTACCAATCATGAAGCAAAAGCCACTAGTGGACACACAAGTGTCATAGCAACCAGCACAATCAGAGTCAGAAAAAGCATGCAAATCTGGTGATAGTGATCCCCCCTTGGGATAAAACAACCCAAGTAGTCGAGTACCACTCAACTAACGAAAGATACACTTAACCGCCTGCCAATGGTTAACTCCTGGGCAATGCATAAACCTGCTCATCTGTGAGACAGCAAACTGAATACCTGGCCAAGTAATGCATAAGTAAATCAAGCATCCAACAACCTGCTCATAGAGAACAGCATCAAATGCATCTCCAGCATCATGAAGACTCAATCGTAAACCTGTCTCCATAGGAGTGGCAATAGGCTTACAGTCTTCAAGGCCAAAATGGTGCAATAATGTGTCAATATATTTCGTTTGACACAAAGCCATTCCACCATCAACATGCATAAACTGAATGGCCAAATAATGATGCAAATGCCCCAAATCAGACATCTCAAATGAGGCATGCAAATCAGCCTTAAAATCAGCAATATGCTTCTCAATAGGACCAGTGAGCAGCATGTCGTCAACATAGACAACAATGATCAGAAGCACATCATTAGCACGCTTAACATATAAGGTGCTTTCAGTTGGATTGTTCTCAAAACCATGTGCAATCAGATAGGCATGTATCTTTTCATAGGAAGCACGTGGTGCTTGCTTTAGACCATTTAATGCCTTCTTTAATCTACACACTTGGTTTTCATGCCCTTTCTGCACAAAGCCACGGGGCTGAAAAACATACGCTTCTTCATGCAAGTCACCATTCAGAAATGTTGTTTTAATGTCCAAATGATGTACATTCCAACCATGATGGGTTGCAAGTGCACAGATGCTCCGAACAGTAGTCATACGACATGTAGGTGCAAAGGTCTCATCAAAATGAATGCCTGTTTCCTGTGCATAACCCTTTCCAACAAGCCTAGCCTTATACCTGCCAATTGTACCATCGGGTTTACGCTTCATCTTGTATACCCACTTAGTGCCAATGACCTTCTTGCGAAGAGGCAAGTCACATAAAGACCAAGTACCATTCTTCATTATTGCATCATATTTAGATTGCATAGCAGCCATCCAATTTTCTGAATTTTGTGCTTCATTAAACGAAACAGGCTCAACCTCATCACATAGACTAGATGCAGCCATAGCATAGCAATCTGATGCAAAAGAGGCACTATGAGAGCCTGATCGAGTACGATATGATAGAGGTGAATCTAGTTTACTATTACGCAAGGTTTGCACTAGCCATTTTGGCATAGTTCTTGCTTGCTCAATATCAGCTCTCTCATCAATAAGTGCATCATGTAAATCTGCATCAAAAATTGAATGATCTGCATCCTCACATGAAACCTACAAAGGCTGAGAAGTTGTCTAATTAGGACCAGCACTAGACTGTCCACCTGTAAAAAGAGGTAGCAAAGTATCATACATGTCTTTGGAGCTAACAGATGTCTCCTTAGTACATGAAAGCAATGGCTGAATAGCATCCTCCACAAAAACAACATCACGGCACCTAACCATAATGCCTTTAGTCTCTGGATGATACAGACGATAGCCTTTAATTTCATAACTCTACCCAACAAAAATACATTTTATTGCTTTATCATCCAATTTTCTGCAATGTTATTTAGGCACTAATGCATATGCCAAACAACCAAAAACATGCATATGAGCAACAGATGGCTTGCATTCATGCCAAGCCTCATATGGAGTGATAGACTGTAGCGCTTTAGTGGGACACCTATTCAGTACATATGTTGCACACATGATAGCCTCAAGCTAGAAACTATGTGGTAAAGCCTGACTCTTGACCATACACCTCGCCATCTCCATGAGTGACATGTTCTTTCATTTAGCAACTCCATTCTATTGAGGTGTATACGGCACTGTACACTGGTGTTTTATCCCACGTTCAACCAGAAATGCATTAAAATCAGAAGACATATATTCCCCCCCTCGATCAGAATAGAGGGTGCCCATTTTACATGCTGACAGATTTTCAACCAAAACCAAAAACGGTTTGAAGCACATGAACACTTCGGACTTTGCCTTCAATGGATATACCCATGCATGCTTGGCAAAATCATCGATGAAAGTCACGAAGTAAAGATGATTCCCAAAAGAAGGTGTCTGCATAGGACCAAGACATCACTATGTACAAGCTGCAATTTCTGAGTAGCCCGAACTGAACCATCTTTTGGAAAGGACGAACGCTTCATTTTGCCCAAAATACAGCCTTCACACAGATGTTTTCAAGGTGCCTCAAGTTTGGGCAAAGAGGATACCATTTCAAATTTTTGTAGGCGTAGCAAACTAGCAAAATTCAGATGACCAAAGCATGCATGCCAAAGCTTTGCATCTGACATAGCCTAAGAATCATTTACTGCACATGCCAAATCATTTACTGATCGTTCATAGTCTATGAGCTTATACAGCCCATGACATAAAATGCCATAAGCAATAATCACATCACCATTTGACAGATCATGAACTCTACACCTGTCATCAAAAAATTTCACAACCAAGCCAATCTTGGCTAATGCAGAAACTCATAACAGGTTCTTCTTGATCCCTGGCACAAATAAAGCATCTCACAAAGTGAAAGAACTACCATCAACAGTAGTCAAAATGATCTTACCAACTCCCATAATAGGATAAGAGGAGTTGTTGGCGCATGTAACAGTATTCCCTATAGGGGCAGGCTCGAGTGAATAGAAGAAATTGCACTGCGAGGTAATATGTTTGGTCGCCCCACTGTCAAAATACCAAACATCTGAGTCTACTGCAGACATGCACTGCTCATGAGAAGATGGTTCAAAACTACAGACAGTAGTAAACACCCATTCTTCTTCCTACACAAGATTAGCAGACTCTATTTTTGGTGTAGAGGCGTCTACAACAACCATTCTAGCCTCTTTCTTCTTTGCCTCTTTAGCAGCCAATTTTGGACAGTTCTTTATGATATGATCATTTCCTTTACAATACTTAAAAAACAATTTCTACTTTTCTCATTTCTTCTCATCTTTATCTTCCTTCTTCGAATATGTAGAATTAGCAGATTTCTGCTTACTAGTTGAAGAGCTCCATTTTCCTTTGCCCTTCTGACTAGCCAAGAAAGCTTGATCTGCAACTCGCATAATGGACCTATTATGCCTAGACTGATCTTCCTGCAACAGAACAGAGACTAACTCCTCAAATGATAAGGCATTTGGATTGCCTTTCATCATCAACCAAAGAGTAGAAGCAAAACTCTGATATGAATCAGTAAGACCATTCAGAACGGTCTGCACAAGTGAGCTATCTGGTATAACCTCATCAGCAAAAATCAACTGTTCCTTCAAGTCTTTGATCTTCATTAGGAAACTGTCCATAGAATCACGTCATTCATGTGCTCACTCTCCAACTATTTTCAGAGGTAAGCAACACGTGCCTCATTCCTAGCTTGATACAATGTGGTAAGTGTATCCCAAGCATCCTTAGCTGTTCTGCAAGAGCGAATGTCTATAGTAGGTGCAGCAAAAACCGCAGCACGAATAGGAATATGCAAAATATCATCATCTTCGACACCTTCTGCATCAGCTTCAGTACCTGCAGTTGTAACAATTGAAGGTGTGATAGGACGTTTTTCGACACCGTGCACAATGTTCCACAGTCCTTTTGCAACCACCACATGTCGCATCATATAAGCCCATAATGGGTAGTTGGTACCATCCAACTTATCCTCAATAGCCAACATACGGAATACATTAGTGCTTTTAGCCATGGCCGGTGACTGAAATACCTTGATGCAAAAAACTGACTGTATCTCAAAAAGTTGAACAGAACTGCCCATACAAAATCTGCTAGACCTGTAGTAGACTTGGAGACGCTTATAGTAGCGAACAAAAACTGGTATATACCTTTGGCACAAAAAGACAAAATAGCCTGCACAAGCGCTATGATATGCGTTCGGAGGCCAAAAGGAGATCAGATCGCAATTTCGGCACCAGAAAGCGAAGCGGTTTTGATCTCTGAAACATTCTGAGTATGCTCAACAAAATTTGTGTGATTCTGAGACTGCAACAGGAGGAGTGTCGATGGCACCCTAGATGAAGCGACGACCTGCTTTGATACCAATTGTTGGAGTTAGACATCTACAGAAGCACATGAATAGCACAAGGAAGAAGAAGAAGCTTGGAGCTCAACACACAATACTGAATGTATTACTAGAGAATGTACAGAGATAAGTAGCCCATTAGGGCAATAGGCGTATATACAAGCCGGGGGAAAAAAACCTCCTAAAGAGGGAAAAAAGTGCCCCGACAGTCCGAGAGTGTTCACACACATCACTACCTAAATATATCAACATGATTAACTCAATCTTAAACTTATTCCAAGTCATGTTTTATGACTTTGAATATGCTTAGCAATCGATCCTTATCGATCCTTTTATAAATCTTTCAAAATATGTCTTATTCCAAGTCATGTTTTATGACTTTGAATATGCTTAGCAATGGATCCTTATCGATCCTTTTATAAATCTTTCAAAATATGTCCTCATCAAAATTTAAGGTAGTCTGTGAAGTTAGCATGCTCTTCAAAAGTATGTGATATTCATTCATATTAGTGTGTGAAATTTCCTTTCTCATTAAGGACTAATTCAACTACTTTGGACCTTTTCTTTTCACTATTCATAGTGTAAAATATATCTTCCAGATTCATTTTTCCCTTTATACCCGTCACTCACTTATATTTTGTGCTAGTGTAGCTAGTGATCATTTCTTCTTTGGAATGCAAACAAATATAAAATAAAAATAATGAGTTTGTGATAATTTTTGCGTGGTGTGATATGCATGTGATAAAAAAACTTGAAAATTCTTTTTACGCTTTGATGAGCAGTTTAGACATGCAAACAATGAGAAAAATGAAAAATGCAATTATGCAAATTATTAGTTTTAATTTTCCAACAATATGAAAATAAAGAAAAAAGTCTTATGTTTGAATTTCAAATATGCAAGAATTGATTGAATTTAAAATAATTGTTACCTTGACTTGGCTTGAAGAATAGGCTAAAAGGGAGTGTACGAAGGTAAAAATTCATATACACTTTGCAAAAATAAATCCAATAACAAAGAAAAACTATGTGAATTTGCCTAATGTTAGCTTCATGTGAAGGAAAAGGTGAAGTGATGAGGTAAAGACGTGTGCAAGCTTCTGTGGAGGCATTAAGGACATAAGCCAACCCTCAACACTAAGGAATTCTTAAAAACTCTTGCTCAAGCTCCCACATCAATGGAGGACAAGCTATGGCTTTATACATGCAAAACAAATATCATGCTCATAAAATACAAATTCCAAGCACATTACCAAAAGATCACGAGGTTGCCATGGATCTTCACATCAGGTTCATAGTCAAAGATGGGAGGGAGTACTAGAGTCATAGTCAAAGAGGGAGGGAGTACTAGAGTCAAAAGAAGGGAGGGAGTTCATAGTCAAAGAAGGGAGGGAGGGTGGATCAGTTCTTTCTGTCGTCCCTATCATGGCATTACATGGTGCTTTTTAGGCATCCTAACACAATGATGGTAGTCTCGAATGCAAGGAACCAAAGTATAGAAACTCAATGTAGAAGAGTCATACTAATCATATACAAGATCTACTACATATGTATATACTCAAATGATATACACATTTGCATACGCATGAATCTTCCAATATTCTT
The DNA here is from genome assembly GCA_020310875.1 of Ceratopteris richardii. Classification (NCBI taxonomy): domain Eukaryota; kingdom Viridiplantae; phylum Streptophyta; class Polypodiopsida; order Polypodiales; family Pteridaceae; genus Ceratopteris; species Ceratopteris richardii. The sequence continues at coordinate 86,098 of MU260932.1, read as the reverse complement.
TTTTTTTTTTGTTTCTAACTTTAGGATCTTCCTTTCTATTTTTTATTCTTTTCCCTTTTTATTTTTGTTTTTCATTTGCTTATTTTTATTTTTCATTTCTTGTTTCTCTACTTCCTTTTATTCTTTAGTCTAATGCTCTATTCTATTATACATTCATGTTCATACAAGGTTTCTTTATAAAAGTTACATTCATGGGGTAATTTATCATACACATGGTTATGCTTATACAAGGATTAATTGCACAAGGCCTTAGGGTTAAATGACAAGGTTTCTAAGGTTCCAAACTAGGTTTTTATAATAGCTAAGTTCTACCAAAACATCTATTGTTAGGGTAAAACACACATTAATTTTTAAATACACCATTTTTTAAGGTTAGAAGTTGGACTTTCTAGGGTCTATAAGTTGGTTTTCAATGATTTAATGTTGGGTTTCTAGGGGTTTGAAGGTGGGTTTTAAGGTTCTACAATCAGGGTACATGTACATGGGTTTTCAAGATTTCTTTTGGACATAAATCTAGTGTCTTAATTGGCTAAGGTTACCAATCAATCAGGGTTACAAGGGGTAAAGGTTCCTAAGCTTATTGGTTAATTAGAGTCTACAAGTAAAGATTAGCTTAGGTTTTTTCTTTAAGGTTAATACATGAGGTTTGAAGGGTTAAAGAATCAATGAACTTTGTGCAAGTAGTGTTTTAGGTTTGTAAGGTTTTCTTAGATCAAAAGGCGCACTTAAATGAACAATTGAAAGTTCTCATCACACACTTATTTGAATCACTCAAGCATTTGAACAATATACAACTCTTTTCTTCTTGTTGTAGCCAAATCTTCAAATCACAATGGGTGAAGTCATCAAAAGACATAAATTTTGAAAAATTTTGATACACTATCCGCAAGGGATTTCATTCCAATAGTGACGCATGATTCCTGTAGCTGAAATTATTTGAGACATCTAGATAGAGTTGATTCATACTCTATGGGGATAGGCACACCGACTAAGAGAGACTCTGATGGCATGTCTCGATGATGCCTTGCTTCTAAAACAAAGACCCTTCTTCAATTCTAAAAGAAAGGCCCTTTCTTTAGCGTGTAGGGTGGTATGATCCACTAGAGCTATCTGCCACCTCCTTGGCTCTTTTCCCCTCCCCATATTTCCTACACTAGGAGTTGATTTGTATTAGGTTTCAATGGATTTTGGGGTGAGTTTTCCTCCTTGTATTCAGTTCATGGTGCCCAATCGGGTTTCTAGCCCTTTGGGCATTTTTATTAAGTAATGAAAGAATCTCTTTTAAGAAAAAAATGATAAAAGATTGGAGATTGAACTGGCTACTATTTTCCCATTTATGTTGGAGAGCTAAGTTTTCTCTCTCTCTCTCTCTCTCTCTCTCTCTCTCTCTCTCTCACACACACACACACACACACACACACACAAACATACGCACACACAATGAAGCATGCTTAAACATCCATCAACTATACCTGCATTTCTTGTTTTCGAATTTCGGAAAAATTTGATTTACCCTTCTGCCAGTAACCTGATGGTTTACAAAATCTGCTAAACCAGAGAAAGAAGCCAGTAACAGAAAATACTTAAGATATGTACATGCAGGATTACTAGAGTATAATTATACTAGAGTGTTTGAAGAAATAGACTTCTTATAAAGATAACAGAGAATGCGAAATGCAGTATTAGGCAAAAAAGTTTGGAAAGGGATGCACTTTGATTGCTTGAAAGTTCTCACCACCGGTCATTGTAATCAAGCATCATTATTTTTGTTCACATGTATCTCAAAAAAAAAGATTAGACATAAATTCAATAAGTCCCATCGAACCTTCTTCTGTAGATATGTTGCAAAACAAAGCATGAGATTTTTAGTTCATAATCAGCAGATTTTTAGTACATAATCAGCATGAGTAAGCAATTCAGAGCGAGGATGACTAAATGATACTTCTCATCCTGTGCGTAGCAGAATAGGTTCATCAATAGTACAAAGATGCTACATGGTCACTAAAGATTATCGCTCTCCATCATAGTTAATCCAAAATTAACAGATAAAAGCCATACTACAATCTCAACCTTGAGTGATCTGATAGAGCATCAATATGGCATTCTAAGATACTATGCCGAAAGGTATTGAAGCTGGATCCAAGTCCCAACAGTCTTGATTTATGTTTGGAATTTCATCAGATTTGAGATGATAAGATGGGATCTGATGAGAAAATCTGCATATCTCGGATCTGCATATCCACTCGAAATGCTGAACATGAGTCTGTCTTGTAAAAGTTGTCTTATAACTGTCAACTTTCACAAGATGAGAGATCATCACACCGTCTTCTTCATAATCATCAACGATCTCTACCGCCATGAATTCATGCTTCACATTTACGGCTTTTGATTTTTCACAGTTCTTGTAGAGAGCCCAGATTTCTCCCTTTCTAGGATATATTTTGAAAGGTCCTCTTCGCACCTTCTCAAATGACATCAAATGCGAATATATATCATCAGAATAAGTTTCCGTCTGCTCGCCAATTTTGAACTCTCCACAAGCTTGTGAGAAGCCTGAATATAATGACATGCAGTTCTCATCAGATGAAAGCCATGGCTCCAGCCAAGAGATCAGCATTCTTAGAGGCTCCCAAGATTTCACGCTGTCGATCCTAGCATAATATCGAGGCATACTGTCTTGATCGTCATAAACGGCCCACACCTGACCTGGCGCAAATTTGCGATCTTTGCCAAAATGATGAAAGTCTGAGTCTGGCACAGTAAAGACATTTATTACTGATGAAGTGTTGGTTTCTGTTTCTGATGGGGTGTTTGCATGAGCATTTACAGAGTCTAAATTTACTGAACCATGACATTTCATGGGTTGAGAGTGAGAACGCTTACAAGTTGCTTTCGCCTTACTGTTGTCTACGCCATTAAAGCTTGATTTCACGTCGTTACAGCTTGATTTCACGTCTCCTTTCGCCATCTTAAAAGAAAAATTGAGATCTTGCTTACTTCTGTCAAGTGAGATCCTTACCCTTTTATGCTTGTTGGCTTTATGATGGCCTGGATTAGGGCTTCTTCTTGCCCTCAAATTCTTTTTTCCAACGGGGGCTGGATTTGCTTGCCCATTGCAATCAGCACGTTTGCTCGCACCCTTGAACACTGTAATTGAATTGGTATGACCTTCATCACTAGCTTTTGACTCCCATATTGCACTCTTCTTCTGCTTCGACTTTATTTGCTTCTTCCTCTTTGATGACACAAACCCTTCGCTTTTATTTCGCAACTTATTGCGGTAACTGGGAAGGTCATGGAATGCATTCCCTGCATCCAATTTTTCTCGAGGGGACGATTTCCCAGCCACTGGAACCCCTAGTCCATCTGCTAGCGGATCCGTTCTATCAGAGGAATGCTTTGATGGAGATTCCCACATCAATGCTCCAGCAATTTTTGCGACCTCGGTCGCTACAAATGACTTGTAGCACACTGGACAACATAATTGCTTCATCAAATAGCTTCTCTCATACTCAAGAAACATCTTACATGAGTGGCAGGATGTCCAAAAGCGCTGTGAAGGCGAGTAATTTCGTGAAGAAGAAGCAGGCATGGAAGGGCGCTCTAGAACTGTCTGTGTATGTTGTAACAGCACATTCTTTTCAAATGGAGGTATATTTGCAGGAAAGCTTGCTGACGAAGGCGTGCTTCGAGTTTTTGCTCTAGATCTCTGTTGCGGCTGGCCTTTAGCTCCGAAATTCTGTTGCTGCGGTGTATCACTAGAATGTCGCTCCTCGACGCCACATCTTGCATCATAGTCTGCCTTGGTTTTCTTGTCAGAAAGTACACGCCAGGCTTCGCATATGTACTTGAATGCATCTTCAGCGCCGAGAGCCTTATTCCTATCAGGATGTAAAAGGAATGCAAGCTTCCGAAATTGCTTTGTGATAGTTTCCTCGTCTACCAAGGGCTCCACTGCTAAAATACCATACCAATCGCGTTCCCCGTTTCGCTGCTTCTTCTGAGCGACAACGTGAACATCTACGGCATAAATGAACTGGCTTAGCCCGTCCAAATCGGAATAGAGATCCTTTGCTTTGTAGGCAAATTTCTTGGCCGCTACATAATCTCGTTCCATAAATCTAATCTCGGCAAGCACCTTCGATACTATAGCTTCCTCCTTATTAGAACTCTTACGTTCTGCAAATACAAAGTGCGCATCGATGTTATCCTTAAACACGCCATTCACAGTCATCCCAGTGCGGAAAAGCAGATCACAAAACAAAAGGCAATACCTTGATTTCCAGACATTTTCACGTTTCTGTCATATGATTTGAGCGTCGTACACGAACATTAGATCCTTGAGATAGACAATCAACCTTAACGCGAACAAAGAGACTTGCAATTATAAGTGACGGACGAAAAACATCTCAGAGAAAAGAAGCTTCATTCATGAGATGAGGTGCTTGAATTAGCTTCCACGGAAGCTTTAGAATGACGTTTAGATCATTCGTTCGAAAAACACATCGGATGGCCTGGGAGAGAACAACGCGGAAGTGAACGACCATACAACAGGTAGTGAAGAAGAACTGTTCACTGTGGGATATGGAAGATGTCTGAGTGACCGCTCGCTTGTGCATAGTGACTTTCCGCACGCAGGATTCTGAGCCTAAACAAGCGACCATCCTGCAGCGAACTACGGAGCGACGAATCTCGCAGGCAGCCCGCACGTAGGCTGAGGTGATGGATTCATTATGTACAATATTGAGGTGTCCAATGACGTAGCAAATACAGAGCCAGAGTATCGTCTTTTGCTATATATATATTTTTTACGAATTTGAAATGGCAATCGCATTAATAAAAGGACATATAGTATATAGTATGTGAGTACTCTTTTTGGAATGCCTGCTCTAGGGTGGCTGTTAATGGGCACCTTTCTGAACCCTTCAAGTTAGTGAGATCCGTCCCAGTTCGTTGGCCTAGTGGTTGGGTCTCTCACCTCATGAGGCGGGGGCGAGGGTTCAATCTCTGGCAGCAACATGTAAGGGACATGTAATCTGGAATGATGTTGCATTGTGGCTGAGTGCCACCATTTGTCTGTCCTTGCGGTAGTGTTGACCGCCGTTTAACCCAGTCTTGTAAACCCCTGTTCTTGTGGGATAAGGGGGGTCCCATGGGTACTATGCCCTTCCTTGTACAGTTGCAATTTCAAAGTTAAAGTCCGGGGGAGTAGGCCTCGGCCGAACCTCCATTAAAATAAAAAAAAACAAAGTTAGTGAGATCCAAAAGGCAAGGTTGTCCTCTTGCTCCCCGCCTGTTTGCCATACCTAGTGATGCTCTGGGTTGGTAAGTCAAGGATGTTATTTTTGCAGGTCTTATTAAAGGTATTAACATCCCTTACTCCCCCTCCCCTTTGTGTTTACAAATGTTTGGTGATGATACTAATGATGTTATGAATGCAGATGTCAATTCTCTTATCAAGTTTCTAGATTGTCTTGATATTTTCTGTCTAGCGAGTGGTTCTAAAGTAAAATCATTCCAAAACTGGATTTAAAGCTTCTAACAATTTGATACCTGAAAATATTGTCAATCTTGGCTGTAGTCTTATAAAAGATGGTGAGATGTTTAGACTCTTAGGGATTGCTATGGGGTTCAATGTTTCCTTTGCCCAAAAACGGGATTGGGTTTATGAAAAGTTCAAAAAGAGTATGTCTTTATGGTATGATGCTAACATTTCCCTCCCCCATAGGACTTTTATTCTTAATCATTTTTGGCTTCCTAAACTTGTTTATTTTCTATCTTTCTGGTCCCCTTCCAAAAAGCAGTTGAAGCAGGTTATTAATCTGGCTAAAGGATTTTTATGGGGTGGCTCTACTAACAGTGAAAAAATTATCAAAGTCTCTTGGGAAACCTGTTGTCTCCCTAAGGATCAAGGTGGTCTTGGCATTCTGTGTCCTATAAAAATGGTTGACAATTTGGCTGCTAAGTGGATTCTTAGAAGCATTGGTTGTAATGAATTTTGGTCTTTATTGCTTCATAGGAATGTTTCAAAATTTTACCTGACTGATTACAGATCCTGGACTAACATTAGGTTGTGGGATGTCATTTCTTGCCCTCATCCCATTTCCCCTATTGGGAGTCCCCTTGTGTGCAGATTTTGAAAGGCTTGGCTTAAAGCAAAAGCTGTTTTTTCCCCTCTTAGTAGTAATATGAGTGTTGTTTTTTATTTTTATCTGCAGGAGTCTCCTTGGCTGGGATGGCTAGCTCACTAGAATAATTGTAGCATAGCTATCAAAGAGCATAAATGTCACAAGCTCTTCTTCAAATCTTGGAGGGACTTTATGATTGATGATGAAGTAATGGCTGACCATGTCCTCTCTAATGCGACTAATACCACTCTGTCTTGCTTGCAGGTGTTGATGCATCACAAGGCATTGCTTGAAGATAAGTTGAAGCTCTGTACCTGGAAGGATCTCAAGCTCTGTAATGTTGTAGAGTACATTTACAGGAAGTTCAAAAGGACTAAAGGATCTATGGATGTCATCACTCCTAAGCTGAACAAAAAATGGAGAGTTAGCTAGTCCCCCCATCAGTGGTCATACAGATTTAAATCTTTGTGGGCTTACCCTGACAATAGCCAGCATTCATTTCTCCAATGGCTGATCATACATCAGCGTTTGTGGGTTGGCCCCAGAGTCAGGAAAATTTTTGTTGATGGAGGAGAATGTGCATTTTGTGGCAGGGTGGAGGATGTTATTCACCTATTTTTTTCAATGTGATCATGCTAAGTACTACTGGTCTCCTGTGGAAAAATATCTTAAAAATATCAAGGCTCCCAAGCTTCAAGTTATGCATGTGATGCTTGGATGCTGCAAGAATTTGGACCTGTTGTTGTGGAATACCTGGAGATGCCATATTCTGTGGGCCATTTGGTTAAGAAGGAACAACAAGGTTTTTGGCCATGGAAGAAAGAACTTTCTCATTTCCCTCCCCCTTACTCTGAGAAACTCGGCCATTAAATGTATAAAAATTATTGATAGGTCCTCTGTGCCTCCCTATGAACTTCATTGTATGTTGTACAATTGCAAGTTATACACCAGATGGAAATCCCTGCTAGCCCAAGTGTACTCCCAGGATAGATTTGCTATGCTATCATCTTTGTAACTCTTTTGCTATGGGCTGCTCCTGCCCCCTGCACTCATGTAATTTTCCTCCTTTAATACTAATTTTCCTGTTCTATAAAAAAAGGGACATATAAATGCAATATTAAAAAGGATTAAAAGAGGATAATAAACCTCTCATGTCGTAATGATGATCACTTCCGCTTCATCTCATCAGCATCCACAACAGAAGCCAAACCATCCTTATGCCTTATAGCACTACTACTTATCTATCTATCTATCCATCTATCCATCTACCTACGTACCTACCTACCTATCATTCTTTCTATCTATCTATCTAACTAACTAACTATCCATTCTCAATCTATCTCTCTATCTATCTATCTATCTATCTATCTATCTATCTATCTATCTATCTATCTATCTATCTATCTATCTATCTATCTATCTATCTATCTATCTATCTATCTATCTATCTATCTATCTATCTATCTATCTATCTATCTATCTATCTATCTATCTATCGATCTCTCTATCTATCTATCCATCTATCTATATATATATCCATCTATCTATCTATCTATCTATCTATCTATCTATCTATCTATCTATCTATCTATCTATCTATCTATCTATCTATCTATCTATCTATCTATCTATCTATCTATCTATCTATCTATCTATCTATCTATCTATCTATCTATCTATCTATCTATCTGGTGGAGAGTGTTAATCTCCAAAAGAACAAGCTACTCTTGTAGTTAGAGCACCTCTATAACAAGAGTAACTCAAACCTTCACCAATTTTAGAGGATCAATGATCAATTATAAAGATTTTGAAAAAACTTGTGAAGTAGATGACTACACAGAAAGTTTGCTGCACATATCTCTCTCATTAACTTATCAATTGTGTAAAGTTTTTTATGAAAATTTGCACAAGGTGTCGTCTACAGTTTGCGCACCTTGTCCAAGTTGAATCACTCCAAAAGATTCAGTAGATCTTGAGAAATGATCTCAACAAGTTACCTATGTCTAAAACTACTCTTCTGAAAAGTCGATTCAGACACCTATAACTTCTAACACTTGGTTCTCTCAATCTAGAACCCCTTTATACAAATGCTTTTAGCCATAGATGGCTTACCTTCTAACTTAAATTTTGACTCCTAACTCATGCAAAACTTTAACCTGTGCACTAAGAAATGATCAAATCATTGACCATCGAGATTGCACTTGTTTCAAGAAACAGTGAACACTTCTTCACATATGAATGTTCCTACTCATAATTCTCACAGCCTGTTTACAATTAGGCTCTCAAACTTTAACTATGGACTTAGACATCTACAAAAGGATTCTTGAAATGATCAAGCACAGAAGGAGAATGCACAGAAACATCGGGTGCAATTTTCTTTCATTCCTGAAGGAATTTTACAATTAAGTGATGAGAGAGATTCTACTCACTTCTAAGATGTCTAATGACTCATACAACTACCAATTTCTCTATTCACATGCTCTCTCTTTTGCCCCGACTTTTTACTTATATATATAGCCACATATGTACAAGCTTATGACCATACAAAAGATATATATGAGCTATCTCTAAATTAATGTACATATGTGTACACATCCTCATCTTCTGAATATGCACTTCCTCCATGCTTCATAACTTGAACTTTTCTTCAGTCCTTGACTTCCAGACCTTCATTAAAACTTCAATTGTTGATTGCCCTGCACCAACAGCTCCCCCTCAATCATCCATTGAGGTTTTCTCTATCTTCTTTATACCTGCCATGTCTTTGAATCTATATAGCTTTGGTCCATCCAAGCTTTTGGTTAGCATATCAGCTATCTGATCTTTTGTTGAAGTATGTATTACTTCAATCTCTTTATCCATCACCTTCTCTCTTAGAAAGTGATACTGAATCTCAATGTGTTTGGTCCTCGCTTGAAAAACAGGATTAGGAGCTAAATACAACGAACTCATGTTTTCTCCATGAATAGTGGGTGTACTTTGTATGATGTCAAAACTCTTCATAAGAGTCTTTTGCCATATCACTTCCTTTGTAGCTTCCACCATACCTTTGTATTGTGCTTTTGTAGATGATAAAGCAACTGTGTGTTGCTTCTTTGAACACCAAGAAATTAACTTATCTCCCACATAACACAAGTATCCATATGTTGATCTCCTATCATCAGGATTACCTGCCCAATCTGTATCACTATAAATCTTGATGTTTGTATCTGATGTAAAACCATAATACAAACCTTCTTTGAGTGTACCCTGGGTACCTCAACACTCTTTGACCTGCAATCCAATGTTCTTTCATTACGTAATAAGATATATAATTAAATGAATCAAACAATAGGAGACTCATTTTTGGGGAATGAAGTTTGCAAGTACTTAAATTTTTGTGGTTCTTGTTTTTCTTTGTATGCACTTGAATGAAATAAAAGGAAATAGCTGAATTGAAACTCCATAGAATGCTTTCAAATCATCATTTTTAATCCGGTTCAACATCTGCTCACGTAATTATGAGTTGCAATGCAATATTGTGGACCTCTTGATCGCAAATTGTAAAGATTACAAGAAAAATACGTTTCTCATCTTTGCATGGGGAATTCCACAAAGTGTTTCTATCCTTTGGATTGATTTGATCCTCAAAAGAGATATTACTTGTTCAGATTCATTAGGGGTGAGGTAAGGTCTAACCGATCTTCTACACATACAAAATTATTATTCATTAGTGCACTCTACAGTGGTGTTGGTCTATCAACATTATACGGAGATCTTATCTCACATAAAACAAAACCGCTTAAGTATTATCAGATGATAGGATGTAGAGCGATCCGCATATTTATGAGGTGAGTCTATATTTTCTTAGAGAGACTCTACAGTTGGTATTGACAAGAATAAGTATGGTCTTATTTCTCTAATGCGAAGTTAGAACAAATATGTGATATTCAATTGGAGTTCCACAAAATTCCTCTAACCATATAAAAGAGATTCATTGGACCATTGACAAGTGCATCTTAAAAGAAAGTACACAAAATACGCCGTACTATTTTACTCATCACATGTGGAGCAATATTATTCCAAGATATCCTGATTCATATTCCGTGAATATATTATGAACATATAATTTTGCCAGTATAACCATGTAAAGAGATTCATTGGATCGTAGATAACTATATCTTAAAGTAATGTAAACAAAAAGGTTGGACTATTTTACTCATAACATTTTCATTATTCAAGGATATCCTCATTCATATTTCGTAAATGATTTGATTTCTAGATAAGCATTTGTAGAGAATTGTTGTCCCATGATTCAGTATTTTTCTCATCTTCATTAGAAAGAAATTGATAATGGGACTTCCTTTCATGAGAGCATGCTATGATTTTTTTATTTCAGTTTTAGATTAAGATAATCCTCGAAATCACACCATTTTTCTTATAAGAAAGAGGAGAACTAGCGTGACAATTAAAACTTCCATAATCACATGGAACATGTAGAAATTCAGTACTATTATGTGTGTGAGGGAATAGAAGATATCTTTCTAAAATGAAGGGAGTAGAAAGCTTCATCCATTGCCTCCATGTGGTAAGTTAGATAGATTTGCAGCATGGTTATGAATTAGAAAGTGTCTCAGCATGGAAATGACCAAGAGAATTGGAATAATTCTAGGTTGAAGTAGGTGACTTTTAACTACTCACCAAACTCTTTTACTTGCCCAAACACGCTTAATCAAAGCACCTCTAATTACCATTTCTTCTTCGTAGTAAAAAACAATTTTCAAGAAAAGCAATAATGCACATAAAGTCATGGCACTAAAATAGCAGGTGCTCATGTGGCATTTTAAGCAAAGGCCTCTTGAAGTAACTCAAAAAAGATTTCAATTCATTACTTCAGATAGACAAATTGCATTGGGCATTGTGAAGCATTGTTGTGGTTTGAAATGTTTGTATAAATTAGGAATGAAGAAACTAAAATAACAAAGAGAAAGATTCTTCCATTTAGATAGTGAAAGGCAAGATTTGTACCTTGTTTCTCACATGCAAATGATTGAGGATAACATGTCATGAACACATGTTGCTTCTAAATATTACTTTAATCAAGGGATCCGATGTTGTAGGGCAACATTTAAAATTGCGATGGGTAAGCAGGAATTGCAGAATACATAAGATTCAGCAACAGCTTATATGTGGAGATCTCATTTTTTATACATATCAAGGAGTTGGGACCAAAGGTTCTATTGGTTGTCATGCAATGAGTTGGATGATGAGATATATTTTTTTGCATTGTGAAGTTATGCTTACAACTGGAAGGTTACACTTGTCAGATAACTTTACTCATCGAGAAGTATTTCAAGTTTATAAAGAAGAGATGGAAAGTATGTCCTATATTGAAATTTTACTCGATTATGGAAAGAAGAGTTTACCAATGTGAGTATTCCTTGTAAGCTTAGAATGGGTGAATGTTTAGTTTGTGCCACTTTGAAAAACATGGCAAAGGGGGCCACAACACCACAAGAAAAAGATAACTTTAAAAGCCTTCAAAAGAGCCATTGTGAGAGTCAAGATTTAGAAAGAAAGAAAGCAATTCATCATTGAAGTAAAGCACTCAGAAATCGAGAGTGTTATATGTGTTTGTTGATTGAGGGTATGGATCAAAAGAAAACAGGCCTGCCCCATTTGGCTCGCATTTCTAAGGACATTGGAGATGAAGTCCTTGTGCAAATGCATTTGGTTAGTGATTTGGTATAAAATGGAACCATAAAGTCAAAGGTTCTCTTCACATATCCCAACATGCATAATGATCCAAACCTTACGATTACTATGATTCATAAATTTTTGCAATCATGGGAGCATCTTTTGCCACAAAATCTATATTTTCAGCTTGATAACATTGCAAGAGAAAGTACAAATTCTACAGTCTTTGGATATTTATGCATGCTTGTTGATAAATAAGTGTTCCAGAAGGTTAAGATAAATTTCCTTTTGGTTAGGACATTGATCAAATGTTCATTACCTTCTCTAAGAGGTTGGCACGCCATAATGATTTTACTCTTCCAATATTATCTGTGTTGATTTCTAAAGCATATACTGCAAAGCCTGAAGTTCAACACCTTACACACATTTGTGACTTTAAGCAGTTTTGCTTAGCAAGTATTGATAATAGTACTAGGGTTTTGGCTCCATTGCACAACATTCGTTTCAACCACCTATTCTTGATGAGAAGGCTTAATGACATTACTCTTTTATTCGCAAAGCAATATTCATGTTCTCTAGGGTGGGAGCCTAAACATGGATGCAGATTTTTATTGCATGTGCCTAATTTGTCTATGGATGGTGCAAAACAAACACCATGTGAAGATATAAGCAATATGGAAAGATGTGGAAATGTGGTTGAGCAAGGTAAAAGGTGGATGCATGTACTTATGGAGAAGAAGAGACACATTGAGAGTGCAAAAAAATATGCTGAGGATCTAGATGTATCTTGATGCGATGAGTTTTTTAACCATCCAGAAGAGATCATAACGAATACCATGGCATGGCATTGGCTGATTGATATTGCATTCACCTCGGATCTTAACACATAAAGATCAATGAACGTGGACCAAGCATGTAATGTGGATACACTTCAAAGCTTTATGCATCCACCAGAAAGGAATATTTATGTAGGCCCAAGGATGAACAAATAGGCCGAAGTTGGATCTTGCTGATGGTGATGAGGCTACTAGACCATTTTGGGTAGAAAAAGTGTTAGAGGTCATTAATGATATTGATCAAAGAAGAATAGAGGCTTTGATAGTCCATTGGTATTATACAAAAAGTAGTAATGCATTCATTGGTAAGTATAACCTAGAAATGGTATGTGACACCAAATGAACAGGCTCAAAAAACAAAAAGAACATTCGAAGTACATCCACCCTTAAAATGGATGATGTAGATATTCTTGTTTATGATTTTGCCTTGTCAAAAATAGGGCACTTGAGGAAAGCAATGATGAATATGATAAAAGTAAAAGCTTCGAGATGTATGTGGGACATCTAACCATAGGCAAACAAGAAGATGTATGCATGATCCTACAGATTTGGTATGTACTAGGATGAGGATAGAGCTCTTTTTGATATAGAAGAAGAAGAAGAGATCTCCCAACAATCAGAGACTAAATCAAATGCATCCAATGATGGGGGTGTAGACATATATCAAGAAATTTGTGAATTAATTTGAAAATCTATGACATTTTTGGTGCTTTTACATATATATATATATATATATATATATATATATATATATATATATATATATATATATATATATATATATATATATATATATATATATATATATATATAGAGAGAGAGAGAGAGAGAGAGAGAGAGAGAGAGAGAGAGAGAGATAGATAGATAGATAGATATAGATTTAGATTTAGATAGATAAATAGATAATATTCATCTCTCTCCCATTCTCTCTCAAATCAGTATTTCTCTCCATATAGTAGTAAAACAACAAAAAAAACATGAACAACTCCTCTGTCTCTCTCTCTCTCTCTCTTTGTATGACACAATATCAATAGTACAAATAAACAATACTAAATGTTCTTCTTATGTTCTATGCCATGAGAAAAGAACTCATCAAAGTCCTTTTCTTGTGGATGAATGATGAAGAGTGGTGAGAGAAGAGAAATAAAAGCCTCTCTCTCTCTCTCTCTCACCCTTTCTCTATTGGCATGGTGACCAAAGATGGAGAGCTTGAAACTTAGGGTCATAGAGACAAAAACAAGTATTCATAAAGCATGATCCAGGAAAAGCAAGAGAAGAAACTAAAAAAGAAATCATGGAAAAACCTAATGAACACTTTGCATTTATTTATAGTATTTCTTGATGTTTCTTTTCTAGATCTTTTAGATCCTTCTATATTTTCCATTCTATTTTTACAAAATTTTCTTCTTATTCTTTTCTACTTTTAGAAAATCCAATTTTTTCTTTTTCTATTTTGGATTTTTCTTTTTTCTATTTTTATTTACCTTTTTTTATTTTCATTTTTCATTTTTTTCATTAATTCACTTTTTTTCCATTCGATTAAGGTGTTATTTTCATTTCACACTTATACACAAAGAATTAAATTAAATTATAGGTTAGGATTTGAAAAAAATGGTTTCTAAAGCTCCTAATTAGTTGTTTTTATTTTTGAAAACGTAAGGGTTTATTGTGCTAGGGTTAGTTACATTCAACTAAGGATCAAATATACACACAACCAATTTAAAATCATGGGTTTCTAAGGGTTTAGATCAAGTTTCCAAGGGTTAAATGATTAGTTTTTTAGGGTTCTTCAGCTATAGTTTGAAGGTTTTGGGTTTTCTAAGGGTTCTAAGTTAATCTTAAAGGGTTAAAGCTAGGGTTTCAAGGGCAAGAAACTAGTTTTCAAGGGTTACTTTGCATGTTTTCTAGGGTTTCAGGTTTCTTTAGGTGAATTTTACATGGGTTTTTTGTTCTTCTTTTGGTCATACAAATCGAGTTTTTGAATAAAACACAACTAGGGTTAGGTATTTTAAAAAGTTTGTGAACTTTATGCAAGAAATTATACAAGTTTCTAGGGTTAAGCTAGGTCAAATACTTATTAAAAGTACAAAAGAAAACTTCTCATCATAGAGTCAATCAGATCAATCAAATATTTGAAAAACTTTTCAAATTTATTCATCCTCCTTAGAAACTCTTTTTAGACTTTATTTTTTCCTTTTCAAATATTGAAACATGAACTTTTTATGCATATTCAGGTTCCAAGCAAAAGAAAGAGGATTTTAAAGTACGCAAGTCATGATCGGAAAACCTGTTCGGTTAACATAGTACCTTCAAAAATAAGTCGAATTGCACCTATAGAAATTACTTAGACTTTCCAAAAACAATCTTTCCTATCAAATCTTTTCAATACCAGTCATCATTTTATATAAATGTTCTCATGTTTAGCTCATATATACCTATTAGGAAAGACAACTAGCTCTACTATTGCATAGCTCCCCCTTGTATAGCCTGCATAGTAAATCTAAGAAGTGGTTTCGAGACCATATCTAACTCATGATTTTTTTTTTCTTTTTCTTTTCTTTTTCTTTTTCTTTTTCTTCTATATTTCTTTTTCTTTTTATCTTTCTTTTTCTTTTTCTTTTTCTTTTTCTTTTTCTTTTTCTCTTTCTTTTTCTTTTTCTCTTTCTTTTTCTTTTTCTATTTCTTCTTCTTTTTCTTTTTCTTTTTCTCTTTAATAGAGCTAAGGATCTAGAGACATGCACTAGAAGGAGTCAAGATTTCACTTCCTAAGTGTTGTCATAACTTCATACAACCTACTTATATGAAATAATTCCATCTTTCTACTAAGAGCTTCAAGTAAGAGTGTCCAATTTAGGTCCTCATAATGGATATAGGGTATCTGATCCTACTCTCTCAAGTACATACATCCCTACTACTGGTTCTAATCACTTCTTATCATAATTTAAAACCTTCTTCTATTTGCCGAGAACATCATGAAGTGTACAATGATATGCATGAAAATCAAATATATAGAATAAAATTGAAAATGGACAAATCAAATAAAGTACATTCACCTGATTTAACTTTCTTAATTAGCATCGACATCATCAGCATCTTCTAGTAGTTCTTGATCAATCTCATAGTCTTCATCATTTCTCTTCTTCAATAATTTTATTCTCTTTCATGCAATCAAAGATCTCAATTAAAGGAGTACCATCAAACTCACGAAGCTCATATGTTCCATTATTAAGCATAGACATCACTACATACGGCCAAAACCATCTCTTTATTAGTTTCTTTCTAGCATCATATTGATTTTCAAATTTATTATCGTACACTAATACCCAATCATCTATCTCAATCTTACGTGGTGTAAGTCGATGAGTTTTATCAAAGTAAATTTTATTTTTCAACCTTGACTCTATCTTTTGAATTGCTTCTTTTAATTTCTCATTTCCCTGTTTTAACAATTTAATTCTCAGTGATAAAGGCTCTTTTCTCATCATTCCATCATTCCATGGGAACATCATCCAAGTCAATATCTGATTCTGGATAGGGAAAATTGGTTTTTGACAGTACATCAGTTCAATAGGCATAAAACCTCTAGACAAAGTCTATGTCATCCTATCTTCCCATAACACGAATGGAAGATATTTGAGCCATTGCTTTATGTCACCATTGTAAGCCTTAGAGATCGCCTTCAGGATAAAAGGGCCATCTCTCTGAATCTTTCCATTTGCCTTACGCCTATAGGCAGTAGTGAGAGAAAAATGAATTCCATGATGATCAAAGAACTCTTTTGCCTTTATTCCATCTAACTCTCCCCGATACAGAACCACTTTCTCAACATATCCAAATCTTGATATCACTTCTTCTAAAAGGAATTTGAATACATTATAAGTATTCCTCATGCGAAGAGCTTCAACCTTCCACATGGTTGGTCAATTCCTCTATCACAAGTACAATATATCTCATTTTATCTATTCCCTTGGGCATGGTTACAAGGTTGACCACCCACTTCTAATGCATACAAGGAGGGTAAGTCGAATGAATGGGTCTCTATGGCTAACTAAATAGTGCACCTAACATGTGGCACAAGTGCTCACAAAGTCTTGCACACTCACATATATCCTTGGCCACTAGTAGGGTTACCTAATCTTTTCATGCATCACATAAGATCCTTTGCGACCTACCCATAAGGCCTCATGCATCTCTCTTATGACCTTGCTCTAAAGACTCCTACTACTAGTACTCGTGGTGGATTCTTCACCTTGCCTTTAGTGTGTCGCCAAATAAGTCCATCCTTTAGGAAGAAGTTGTAAGAAATTTTCTTGATGGATGTATACTTATTTGTGGACCAGCCTAAGGAAGGTTTTAGTGAGCTCAGATGATTCCCTGTGTCCTTCCATTCTCCATCATACTCATTCTTGCAGAATTGCTTGTAAACATACACTAGCGGATCATATCTTATCATGTTTGTTTCTCTTTCTACCTCTTCATCATCATCAAAATCATCATTAAATTTTTCTCTTGAAAGCATATCAGCAATTGTGTTCAGTTTTCTAGCTATGTGAACAAAGATTAATAAACTTCACATATGAGATCCACCTAAGCATCACAATATCGAGAGAAGAACAATTTGCTATCATACCTATTAGTGGAAAACAATCAATCTCAACTACAACATTTGCTCCAATGAAATATCCTTTATCGGATCTTAAAGCAGTCACTAATCCCCATAACTCTCTCTTTATCTATGGATATTTTTTCTGAGTGTCATCTAAAATCTTCACACCAAAGCAAATTGTGTATGTCTACCCCTCATGATTATTTTGACCTATGACCAAGCCTATACTAGTAGGACTGGTGTCAATATCCAAAATGATAGGCTTTTGACCCAAATAATCAACATGCTTCAAAATCAAGGCTTTAATTAACAATTGCTTAAATTTATGCATCACTCTCAATAGTTTTTTTCCAAAAAAACTTCTTTCGCTTTCTCAGTAGATCACATAAAGGGTTCGCAACATGATTGAAGTGAGGAATCCAAATCACATAGGTCAAGGCTCCCAAAAACCCTCTCACCTCATTGATATTATGAAACAACTCATAAATTTTGTTAATGTCCTCAACTTTCTACGGGTATGGCTTGTGGCCATAATGTCCACATAGATGTACTACAATGAGAACCTTGTCGACTCCAAAAACAGATTTCTCTAGAGAAAATGTTAGTGCTACCTCTTCAAATCTCTCAAAGATTTTCTCACAATCAGAGATACGATCGATAACAAATTTTCTATAATCTTAAGCATCTAAAGTCTCATCTTCACTCTTTCCTAACATTCTTTTATTGGAATATCGTCGATAAAAGGCATAATCATTGAAGATATGAAGTCATATAGGACCAGATTCATGGCATTCATCATGTGAGCTACAAAATTCATGGCTCCCTATGACAAAGTACACATTCATAGAAGGCCCAATGGATTCAAATCATGGTAAAAAAAAAGTGCAATGTAAAGAATTCAGCATACTCTTTGAAAAACTATGCCTTAATTTTGATTATTTATATTTTATTTTGTTTTCTTTCAATTTTTTTTTATTTTTCATTTCATTTCATTCACTTTTTGTTTTTCATATTTTTAGTTGAAATCAATATTTTCTTGATGTGTGCATAATAAATCATGAAAACATGTAAGCAAGATAGATAATCCTATTGTGATTCAGATGATGATGGTTCATTTTCCAATCCATGCTAAAATATATCTATTTGGGAGAAAGTCGTGTGTAATTAGAAGTCGCTCAAAAAATGCCCAAATTTTTCTTTTCATGTTCATTGAACAATGATGTTTTTTAAACTTATTGTTTTAAAACCACGGTCTAGTATAATGCAAAACCAGAACCATGTGACTTTCTCTTCATTGATCGTTTTTCGTTTCTTAGCTTGTCTCCATCGTTTATATATTCATGAGCATAGAT